>CAMZMU010000047.1:55557248-55817336 GCA_947311845.1 Poa pratensis | reverse complement strand
ATGCCCTTCGGGTTGAAGAACGCTGGAGCCACGTACCAGCGCACAATGCAAGCCTGCCTAAAGGGGCTAATCGGAGAGATCGTCCAAGTATACGTCGACGACATAGTCGTCACCACTCGAACGGAGGACACTCTCATCGCCGACCTCCGCAAGGTCTTCGCCGCCAACGAGTATCAGATCAAGCTGAACCCGGACAAGTGTGTCTTCGGCGTGCCAGCCGGAGAACTGCTCGGGTACCTCGTCTCTGCAAGAGGAATCGAAGCCAACCCCGAGAAGGTGCAAAACATACTCGCAATGCCAGCACCGACCAAGCTTCATGAGGTGCAACGCCTAGCCGGCCGAGTCGCAGCTCTCAGCCGGTTCATAAGTAAGTTGGGAGAAAAGGCCCTGCCTTTCTACCAACTGATGAAAAAGACAGACAAGTTCGAGTGGACAGAAGAGCGCAAGTCGCGTTCGACCACTCAAGAAAACACTCACGACTTCCCCAGTACTGGTGGCGCCACTGGAGAACGAGCCGCTATATCCTACGTGTCAGCCACGAACAGGGTGGTCAGCACGGTACTCGTAGTCGAACGAGAAGAAGAAGGACACAGTTACCCTGTTCAGCGACCCGTCTACTACCTCAGTGAGGTGCTAACCTTGTCCAAGCAGCGGTACCCGCACTACCAGAAGCTAGCATACGGAGTCTTCATGACATCAAGGAAGGTCGTCCACTACTTCTCCGAGCACTCCATCACGGTAGTAAGCTCCTCCGGGCTCTCCGACATCCTCACCAACCAAGCCGCGACGGGGCGAGTCGCCAAGTGGTTGTTGAGCTAGGGCCCTGGGGGCTGAAGTACGCGCACCCGAAGTCAATCAAGGCCCAGGTGCTTCCAGAGTTCACCACCGAGTGGATAGAAGCCCAGCTACCAGACGTACCCGACCTGTCCAACGCATGGACAATGTACTTCGACGGCTCCAAGAAGTTCAGATCAGCAGGGGCGGGAGTCGTCCTCATCTCACCTAAAGGCGACAAGCTGAGGTACGTGCTGCAGATGAACTTCCCAACTCCCTCCAACAACGAGGCAGAGTACGAGGCCCTGATCCACGGCATGCGGATGGCCAAGAACTGCGGCGCCACTCACCTCATGATCTACGGAGACTCCTACCTCGTCGTGCAACAAACCATGAAGCAATGTGACGCCATCGCCGACAACATGATCGCCTACAGGGACCTGTACAACCAGCTGGAAGGTACCTTCGACGGCTGCGAGCTGCGGCACGTCGGCCGCGAGAGCAACGAGGAAGCCGACACCCTCGCCAACCTGGGCTCAAACAAAGCGCCGGTGCCACCCGGAGTCTTCCTCGAGTGCATCACGCAACGCTCTGTCAAGCTCCGGCCCGCGCCGGGATCCTCTACATCGACAACGAGCACCGCCGACCCGCCCAGCATGCAGAAGGAGCCTATGGAGGTGATGCTGATCGAGCCCACATGGACGAGCCCATACCTGGCTTACATACTGCAGCAGAGGGTGCCAACAAACCCAGTCGAAGCCAAGCGCGTCATCCGCCGCTCCAAGGGCTTCACCGTCATCAACGGGAGCTCTACAAGCGAAGCATCTCGGGAGTCCTCCAAAGGTGCATCGACCCAGTCGACGGTCAAGCCATCTTACTCGAGATCCACGCTGGCATCTGCGGGCACCACGCCAGCAGTCGAGCCTTAGTGGCCAAAGCCTTACGAGCCGGATTCTACTGGCCCACCGCAATGCAAGACGCAGAAGAACTCGTGAGGAAATGTCTCGGCTGCCAGGAGTTCGCCAACAAGCCGCATGCACCAGCATCAGCACTAAAGACCATTCCACTCGCCTGGCCCTTCGCTCAATGGGGGCTCGACATGGTGGGTCCACTCAAGAAGTCCTCGCCGGAGGACACACACATCTCTTGGTGGCAGTCGACAAGTTCACGAAGTGGATCGAAGCCGTGCCTATCACAAGTTCGACTGCCTCCTCGGCAGTTAACTTCATCAGGTCGATCATCTTCAGGTTTGGAGTGCCACACAGCATCATCACCGACAACGGCACGAACTTCACAGCCGAAGAGTTCAAGGACTTCTGCTCCGAGCAAGGCATCAAGCTCAACTACGCATCTGTCTCGCACCCGCAGTCCAACGGACAGTCGAAAAGGCCAATGGCTTAGTCTGCAAGGGCATCAAGAAGCGCCTGCGAGTACCATTGAGGCGCGCTGCAGGCGCCTGGGTTGAAGAGCTGCCATCTGTGCTGTGGAGTCTGCGCACTACGCCAAACAGATCCACTCAGTACACGCCATTCTTCATGGTCTACGGCGCAGAAGCAATCATTCCTGCGACATCAAGTTCGACGCCCCCGAGTGGTGGCTTATGACGAGTCCGACGCAGAAGAAGCACTCGAGGACGACATGGATACCCTGGACGAAGCACACGACATCGCCCTTACCCGCACAGCCTGTATCAGCAAGACTTACGCAACTACCACGGGCGGCGACTGCGGCCCAGAGCGTTCGTCCCTGGCGACCTTGTCCTCCGCCTCAAACAGAAGAAGGTGCACAAACTAGCCTCCCCGTGGGAGGGTCCATACATCGTGACAGAGGCAATCGGCGGCGGAGCTTACCGCCTGAAGGACTCGAAGACGGGGACAGTCTGCAACAACCCGTGGAACGTTGCGCAACTGCGCCGCTTCTACGCCTAATCGACTCCCCCTTGTAACAAAGTGTACTATGTCAAGAGCGGCAGGTTCCAGACGCACTCTTTCCCTTACCAGGGTACCTGAGGGGACTGGAAGGGTTTTAATGAGGCGGCCTGCTCGCAAAAATCAATGAAGTGATTTGTGGAACAAGCTCTCCCCTTTACTTTTTTAGCAAAAAGCAACATAAACCTAGGCCGCACCCGAAGCACTCGGGGGCTGCGCCGCACAGGTCAAGTCAAACCTAGGCCGCACCCGAAGCACTCGGGGGCTGCGCCATACAGGTCTAACTCGAAAAATCCTGGCCGTCACCCGAAGCACTCGGGGGCTGCGCCGCACAGGTCTAAGTCAAACCTAGGCCGCACCCGAAGCACTCGGGGGCTGCGCCATACAGGTCTAACTCGAAAAATCCTTGGCCGTCACCCGAAGCACTCGGGGGCTGCGCCGCACAGGTCTAAGTCAAACCTAGGCCGCCACCCGACGCACTCGGGGGCTGCGCCATACAGGTCTAACTCGAAAATCCTTGGCCGCACCCGAAGCACTCGGGGGCTGCGCCGCACAGGTCTAAGTCAAACCTAGGCCGCACCCGAAGCACTCGGGGCTGCGCCATACAGGTCCAACTCAAAAATCCTTGGCCGCACCCGACGCACTCGGGGGCTGCGCCATACAGGTCTAACTCTCGAAAATCCTGGCCGCACCCGAAGCACTCGGGGGCTGCGCCGCAGGTTAACTCAAAACCTAGGTCGCCACCCACGCACTCGGGGGCTGCGCCATACAGGTCCAACTCGAAAACCTAGGCCGCCACCCGAAGCACTCGGGGGCTGCGCCGCACAGGTCCAAGTCAAAATCCTAGGCCGCACCCGACGCACTCGGGGGCTGCGCCGCACAGGTCTGACTCGACACACCTCGGCCGCACTCGAAGCACTCGGGGGCTGCGCCGCACATCTCTAATTCAAAATCCTAGGCCGCACTCGATCCGCTCGGGGGCTGCGCCATACAGGTTTACAGAAGTCTACAAGATACAATTTACTCACTCGGGGGCTACCCCCACCTCGGCATACATACACTCATATTTCCACTTGGAAAAATTGCTTTTACAAGCTAACGCTATACAACAGCAGTCTACTACTCTTATTCTACAGGCTCGCCCTTTGGCGCATCGAGTGGCCCTACAAGGTGCTCACTAAAGCTCTGGACCTGCTGAATCATCTGACGCGCAGCCGCAAGAGTATCGGCGTAGTCACCCTCTCCAGGCAAGCCGTCAAGCACCTTGTACAGTGGAAGATTAGGCCGGTGCATTCGAACGTACGCCAGCGCCACGTTCGCCCCGGCAACAAGTTGAGTGTGCACGACTTCCTTCAACGCACTGCCTTCACGGAACCTCTCCAGCAGCGCAGCCAGTCCATTAGGCTGCTTTGTGCGGAAAGTACACCCTGTTGATCTGCCAGAGGGTTTTTCTACAACCTTCCAAGAGCACAGCAGCCCGCCAGGTGCGATCCAACATTCGAGCCAGTACACTGCCTCTGGATTTATTTGACCAAAACTGACGCGCTTCGGGTGAGTCACCGGCGGCTTCTTTCTCCACCCGCTCGTCTACTCGACTTTGCTCGGCCTTCCAGTCAGAGTTCACATCTGCATCAAGACCCAAACTAAGAACAGTAAAAGGATAAAGAAGTCGAAGCACAGTGCTAGAAAACCAACCTTGCAGCTGCCGACTGATCAAGTCCATCTCGCCTAGCAGAAACTCCTCTCGCTGGAGAACGGCGCAACGGGCCGCGACCTCAAGCGCTCCAACTCCAACTCCGCGCTCTTCAACTTCGACTCGAGCTCAACAACCTTGTTCCTCATGAAGGTGATCACTCGTTGATCATTCACGCTTCGCGCAGGAGCTGGAGGAGCTCGACGACGACGAGTGGGTGCAGCCGAAGAGGTGTCCTCCTCGTCGCCCGCACCAGTCGTTCCAGCGACCCCAGGAGCTTCGCCCATCTCAGACTGCCAAGTTCGACAGCGTCAAGCAAGGAAAAGAACACATTCATTCAAGCTTAGATATGAAAGAAGACTCGAAGGCACAAATTCACATTTCAACATCAGCATGTTCGCGGCCAGAAGACCCGCAAACTATATAGTTCATTACAGACCAAGAACCAAAAGCAGAAGAATCCTAAAAGAACGGAGTCTACATCACAGACTCCGACTGGGAACGGCTCTTCCTAGCAGCCAACTCTGCAGCCTTGGCAATCCTCTTCTCGAAGGTGGCGACCAACTTTGCAGCCAGCTGACTCGCCTGCGCCTTCACACCGCTAAGGGACGCGGTCCTGCCATCAGGCTTCCGAGGGAAGTCGCTGACAACCTTCTCAAAATCACCTACGACTTGGTGACCAAGAAGTAGCTGGAAAGTGAGCTCGAGCCGCGTACCGTCTGCGCACGGTGTAGTCCGCCAAGGTGGTCGCATTGCCTTCGAACGGAGCCGCAAGCGCGTCAACAGCAACCGGCGGTGGCTTGCTGGGGAAGATGCTCTGGTGCACAGTCGCCAAGGCGCCTGTCGACTTCTGCAGCGCCGCCGAAGCATACGCGCAGACGCGGTCCATGAAGCCAACAGCCTCGCCAAGCCGACATTCTCGCTGGAAGTCCCTTCTGGAGGAGCACCTCCGCAAGTCTCTGATCAAAGAAATCCACACCCGTAAGACATCAGAAGTCGACAAAAGCAAAGTAGGCACTGAGCCGAAATACTTACTTCCAACAACATCTGCGAGTGCGAGCAAGCGGTCGACCTGGGTCTTCTCCAGATCATCCCGAGCTTGTTCACGCTCTTGGGCTTCACCCAGCGACTTCTCCAGCTCCGCGACCCGCTTCTTCATGCTCTCCTTTCGCCTACGGATCAACGGAGCAAAGTTAGCAATAAAGGCAGTCGAAGCACCCCTCGAACACAAGGGTTCACACTCACTATTCGCTTGCTCCAGAGCAGTGCGGAGCTGATCCCTCTCCTGCTCCATGCGAACGAAGGCTGCGGCTCCCTCCATCTGCTGGCGATAAAATGGCTGCAGGAAACACAAGACATCAATCTGCGCCCGACTATTCTAGTCACGCACATCTTCGGGGGCTACTCCCATCGGGAGCGCTGTTCGCGCACCCGATACAGATTTTGCAGAACGAGTCAAAGGACACTTACATGCTCAAGCAGCCCAGCGTCAACCGGAGTCGCATCAGCAGCTTTCTCTGGCACGGAGGAGGTCGAAGCTTCAAGGCCAAAGCGTCACCCGCCGAGCCTCTTCTCCGGTCGTCTTCGCAGTCTGCTCGATCATGGGAGCAGAAGTGTGCTCCATCTCACGAGGGGAAGAAACACAGCGCCAGTACGGTCGCTGTGACAAGATAACTCAATTCAAGGACTCGCAAGTGAAAAAGCACACTCGACAAAAACAGGCAATGGTTACGCGACTAACCTGGCGACATCTACATCATCTTCACTTCCCAGGGAGACGGAGGCCATCCTCGCAAACTCAGTCGGCGGTGCAGAGCCGAGGGGAGGCACGACCAAAGGCTCAGCCAGGTCACTCGTGTGCCTAGCGCCGAAGACGACTCGCTCGTCTCTTCCTCGTTCACACCCACCCGCCTCCTTCACGGGACGAAGCAGAACCAGAGTCGCCACTCTTTCGCCTCTGCCGCTTCCGCAGCGGCTCCTCATCTTCATCCTCCTCCAACTCTTCACTCGGAGAGGTGGCGGAGGGAACTTCATCGTCATCAACCTCGTCCTCCTCAGGGAACTCTGCCTCTTCATGAGGTCCATTCTCCATCAACGGAGGAAGACTGACATAGCTCGAACGACCCTGTCAGCAAATGAAGCATTCGAGTCAGGCAAAAAGATTCGACAGAAGAAGATACAAGACAAAAAAGCAAACGAAGCTCACCTCAGGCACAGGGTTATTAGGCCCATACGGCTCGACTGGGCACTTGACATTGCACGGGTCAGCGGCTCGGAGACTAGTGATGCTCCTCACCTTCGACTCGACTGCGTCATCATCGAGCTCATCGCCAACATCCTCACGCGCCCACATCGGGTGGACGCGAGTGCGGAGCGGCTGCACCCGAAGCCAGAAGAAGGTGGCGATGAGGTGAACTCCACCTGTCTCGCGCCCAAGACTTTTCAGAAGGCCACGAAGAAGCGTCAGCAAGGGCTGAGTCGCCTCCCTGTCCTCCTTCGACAGCGGGTGCGCCCACGCGTTCGTCTTCCGCAACTCGCGATCAGCCGCGAAGTCGGGAAGCCCTTCCTGGTCGCACCTGATGTAGAACCACTTCTTCCGCTAGCCCTGGACGGAGTCGGACTTCTTCATCTGAAAGTAGGAGGTGTCGCCACGCACCTGGATGCCGAAGCCGCCGACTGGATACACCTGCTTGCTCTTCCCCATGTTCCTCCTCACGAGGAATAGCGACTTCCACATCAGCCAGTTGGGTGCGATTCCCAGGAAGCACTCGCAGAGCACGAAATAGCTCGCGATGCTCAAGACGCTATTGGGAGTCAGATCGTGGATCTGAATCCCATAAGCGTACAAGAGACCACGGACGAAATCGTGGAGGGGGAACCCGAAACCCCGCGGAAGGAAATCCACGAAGCAAACGCGTTCCCCCTCGCGAGGAGCGGGGAATACCTCTTTCCCAGGAGCGCGCACCGTCGCCTGGTCTGCAGGCGGCAGCAGCCCCTGCGCGCGGAGGGCCTCGAGGTCGGCCTTCTTCACCGATGATTTGACCCAGTCGCCGTCGGGCTTCTTCATCACGCTCGCCTCGGCGGCGGCGACGGCGCCATCACCAGGCTTCCCCCTCTTCATCACGGCCTTGCTCATGGAGGGCGGAGGAAAGAAACTGGCAGAAAAGAGCAACAATGGCGGAGAGAGAGCAGCGGAGACGAGGGCAGAATGGGGATGGAATGAACTGTTCGCCGCCGCGGTGAAAAGTATATACCGCGTGGCCAGTTAATCCAGGCCGTCCTCAGCGAAACCGCACTCCACAACATCATCTGGCCCAGCAGTCGACGGTTCGACTAAGGAATCCTCCATAAGCCCTGAACGGCCGGAGTCGACTAATTTTGCTTGTTCCTTTCAGGAACCCGACGGCGTGCCCAGGAGGAAGGAGTCCTTTACCCAACTCTACGATTCGACTAAGCACTCGGGGGCTCCTGTCATGGGGTCACTCTTCGACTACCCCACAGTGGGGATACCTGGGTCACGCCAAGCCTATCAGTCTTATGACGAGAGCCCAAGGAAGGCCCAAGGAGGACGACGTGCGGCCCAAGATAGTCGACGTTAGGTCATGTGACTCCAGCCATGCTTGTAAGCGCCATCGGCACCGTTCACCTGAGACCTAGCCTACCATATAAAGGCTAGGAGGGTCCTTCGTCTAGGGTACGCTCATAGCCGCCACCACAAACCCTAGCGAGATTGCCATCTCGCCATTGTAGCCACAACTCGCCATTCAATACCAGACAAGCAGGAAGTAGGGTGTTATCCTCCGGGAGCCTGAACCTGGGTAAACGCCTTGCTTGTCAGCCGTCGTGATCACCAGCGCTCATCTCTCTCTCCATCAATCAACCCGGGTACGCAACCCAGGGATTTGCCGAGTCCACTCCTCGTCAAGTGGGCACATGGGTATTTTGACAGTGACTGATGAGTCCTACAGTCCAACAAACATGTCTATCTAGATCCAAAATCATGTATTTGCAAAATGTTGTCAAATTAACCAACTACATGAGGGTTTGCACGGTTCAACTAAACCTGAAGGAGACAACGGGACTTCGTCGCAAATCTGTACGTGCTGCTCCTCCGTCACATTGTATGGTATGTTCTCAACTGCAACCAAATTCAACAGCTCTCAGCAATTAAACTCACAGAACCTACACTGGAGGTGAGGATCCTCGCTTCTCCTCCCTTCTCGTTTTGCTCCTCTTCTTGTTCCTTCTTCTTTCTCAAGAACAGGTCCAAGGATGCCCACGCGGGGTTGCTGCAGCAACCTAGATCTTGTGTCCACGTTCATCAACTCAGAGCAATTAAATTAGAGAGAGAGAGAGAGAGAGAGAGAGAGAGAGATTGCTCACCTTGGTGCTGCCGGGTTGGAGCAGCAGAGGGACGGAAGTGGTGCTGCAGGGCTGGTGTAGGAGAGAGGGAGATGGAGATGGGAGAGCTCACGCAGCCAGCCAGCGGGGTCCTGGAGCCGGAAGAACATCCACCAGTTCATGAGGAAGAAGAAGGCGACCCAGGAAAGCAGCCCGCGCGGGCGCCTTCACGCCCTTCGCCGCCGCCTGGCCCTCAGCAGCTCGGAGGCGGCCGGGGAACTCGCGGCTGCCGGCGGCGGGAGTAGCGTCTCGGGCATACGTGCGACGCTAGATTGGGATCTCGGGCGGGCGAGCTGGCGGTCAATCGAGCCGGATCCGGTCGCGGCGACCGCGGAGGAGGTCGGACAGATGGAGAGGGCGCGATGGCCGAGCTCCCCGTGTGCGCCGATTTGTCCGGGGAGCAGCGTTGCGGCGGGGCGCGCGTTGGCGGCGGCGGCGACCTCCGCGTCGCGCGCGAGAGAGAGGGGAAGGGGATTCTGCTGACGTTTTTGCAGGAAAGTCCGTCGTTTTTTGTCAATTTGCAAAGAGGTCCACCGTAGTGTTAAAATTTGGACCGCTGGGTAATTTTTGGCTTTGCAAGTTTGTCTTTGCAAATTTGGTTGCGCCAAAATTCGTGCGCGGCCTGTGATTGGTAGAAAGTCCTGAGCTACAGTGTCGCGCGGGTTTTGGACGATCTGGACCATCGTGGCGTGTATCGGACGGTGAAGGGGAAAAGGGCGACGTGGATAGCAGATCTGGCCGCGAATCTGACGTACTTTTATATATAGGTACCATATCTTCAAATGTCGTATGAATATGTTTGGATTTTCCAGATAGTTTATCTATGGAAAACATGGGAACATGGGTGTGTATGCCAGGTAACTGGCATAGTTGAAATGTTATAGCTTTGTTTAGTACTCCATGCATGTTCAACTAGGGCTCTTCTTAGCTGTCCAAAAAAAATGGACAGGAGCGCACCCGCACAGAGATGGTCTACGTAGTTTAATTTGGCTGCGTTTTATAAATCTGCCCGACGACCTACACAAGCAATGGGACGACGTGTCTCTAGTTGAGTCACAAGATCTGGTATTATAAGCTCAACCATCATCAGTACTAAGTAGCTGCGACTGTAGTGTACGCAGTACTCCTAGGCAGCAGCTGTCGAGAACATTCAGGAGAATGAAAAACATGTGCCGATAAAATTGATAATTGGAGAGGCACTGCAGCATTGACACGAGAACAATTAGAGCACTGTTTCAGCTGGGCCAGCTAGTGCAAGTGTGCAGACACAAGGACCAAATCACTGTTTATCGTGGAGGTGAAGGAATGATTAATAATCAGAAAGGAATATAACTACACAATTTATAGATGTAGTCGTGGCACCATGCATGCGCTCCAAGCCTCCAGTCCACTGGCCACGTAGAGGAGGACAGCCAGGGAACGATAGGCGTGGTCACATGCCTATGGCTCTCGTTGCGCTTCCGCAGGACCCGTTTCATCTGGGTACCCGACCAATAATGTTGGGTCCTTTGGCCGTGCACGACTGCACGTATTTTGTTTTTACGATGGTTTGCTTTTGCACTTGGACCACTAGGACAAGTAGGCACAATTAGTAGAGTAAGAACGACCGAATGGATACATCAATGAGTGGTTACACAAAATTGCAACGGTTTCTTTCCATCCACTCTACCAATTTTTCAAATGAAATCTAAAATTGCACTATTTGTGAAGGTGGATGCTGCTTTTTTTAATTTATAGTGCCATGAAATGATGATGGTCGGATGTTTATCTAAAGGCGAAGCAAGATATACTCCGTATATGTGTGTTCGAGAATTAATTAAGGAAAATCAGACTAATGCATTGCTCTAGACGCATAGTAAACTATTTATTTTTACTAATCATGGCCAATGCAATAACTGCTAGCTTTTGCAAAATTATATGCGAGATTGATTGGGTAAATTTTTGGAATTCGAACCAGCTAGTTTTGGACTAAAATTTCTGCTTTGATTTTCCATAGTTGCGAGTACACACTACCATATGCAAGAAAAATATATACTTGCACTTTTTACGTTGTAACTAAGATCAACCGACAAGCGACAAATCAGTTCGTCTTGTATGATCATATATTACAAAGGATTTCTTTTCTTTTTTTGACGGAAAGTAGCAGGCGCTGCTTTCATTTGATATAGGGGTCGGAACAAATGCCGGTAAGAGTAAGTTTTATAGAATATTTACATAGTTGACCGAAGAATGAAAGAATGAAAGATAGAAATAAGGATGAAACAGACGGACGAAGCTTAAGCTCCTGCCGGCCAGACAGTAATAAGTATTCCAGCAGCACGCCATTGGGCAAGCTCTTGCAAGATTAGGTCGGCAAGGTCTGAGCTTGAGATGGCTTTGTTGTTGAAGATTCTGTCATTGCGTGCCTTCCACAAATTCCACCAGGTTAGCAAGGCCAACGATCGCCATCTTTTGATGAACTGTGCAGGAGCTGAGGCAGTCATCGCAGCCCAGCAAGGCGGCATGTTTTCCGAAGTTGCAGCTGGAGTAAGAATTGTCGGTAGCCCGGCTTTACTCAGGACTTCCTTCTAGCAGTCTTGAGCATAGGTGCAGGTGATATGAAGGTGAACAGCATTTTCGGGACTGGCGTTGCAGAAAGAGCAAAGAGGGTTATGAGGCCATCCACGTTTAGCCAGGTTATCTGCAGTTAGGCACTTGTTATGGAATAATAGCCAAGTGTGTACTTTGCATTTTGGAATGGCATTGGCCTCCCAAATCTCAGTGAAGAGTGGAGCATCAAAGTGACCCAGCATTAGAGCAGAATAAGCTGATTTGGCAGTGTACATTCCATTTGCAGTCAGGTTCCAGGTGATGGTGTCTTGCTCCTCATCGAAAGTGTGCAGGGGTTGAGTGTGCAAAAGGGCCCAGAGAAGCAGATACTCAGAGAGAACAGCACGCGTTGGGCTGGATTTAATCAAGGTGATCTAGAGTTTGTTGGTCAGGGCTTCCCGTCCAGTGATGTTTCTCCTTCTAGAGTGCTTATAGAGAGCTGGAAACCTAAGTTTCAGTGGCCAACTTTCGAACCAGTGACTGTGCCAAAACTTTGTTGATCTGCCATCATCGATATGAATAGTAGTGGATGCCCTGAACAGATTGTGCACTGCAGAGTCAACAGGAATTGGTAAGCCCAACCAAGGTTTAGAGGCATTCGTTTCCTGTTGCCAAAGCCATCTGACCCGAAGTGCAATGTTTTGCATGTGCAAATCAGGGATTCCCAAGCCACCGAATTGTTTTGGGAGACAACATACCTTCCAATTTACTAGACATTTTCCCCCGGCAACCTTTGAATCAGCAGCCCACAGGAAAGCTCTTCTCAGCTTGTCGATCTGCTTGATTAACGGCAATCAGTTGATATGCAGGGAGGGCTGAGAAAATTGCATTAACAAGAGTGAGGCACCCGGCGAGGGTGACACACTTAGCTTTCCAACAGGCAAGTTTCTTCATAAATTTGTCCAGCACAGCTTGAAGATCATTGCGTTTGAGTCTACTGTCCGACAGCGGAAGGCCCAAGTAAGTGCATGGGAATTGAGCAACTTGACAGCCGGTTGATGCAACAGCAAACTGAAGATCAAGATTTTGGCAAGCAATGGGGAGGATCTTACTTTTCTGCATATTTGTCATTAAACCAGAGGCATCACCAAAAACCTTTAGGATAGCAACGGTGACTGCAATGTCGTGTGGTGTGGGCTGCAGAAAAATGGCTACATCGTCGGCATACATGGAAGCTCTGAATCTAGGAAGATGGTGCCCAATTGCATTCAACAAACCATCAGCTTGGGCTTTCTCAAATAATCTTCCGAGGCAGTCCATGACAATAACAAAGAGCAGGGGTGACAATGGGTCACCTTGCCTTAAACCTCGGCGATGGAAAATATCGTCAGAGAGTTGCCCATTTATCAGAACTTTGGTGGTGCTAGTGGCCAGCAGCATCGATATCCAGTCAATCCACTTAGTGCCAAACCCACGGTGTGCCAGCAGTTTGCAGAGGAAGGGCCAGGAGACTGAGTCAAAAGATTTTGAGATGTCCAGTTTCATCATCAGAGCGGGTGTTTTCTTCTGCTTGAGGGTTCTGATCATACCTTGGACATACACAAAATTATCATGGATGGATCTGCCACGAATAAAGGCATTCTGACAGGGAGAAATCAGTTCTTGCATTAGGGGCTGCAGTCTAGTTGCTAGAATCTTTGTGAACAATTTACCAAAACTATGGATCAAACTGATAGGCCTGTAATCAGAGGGGGCGGCTGCATCTGGCGATTTCGGAAGAAGGATCATCAGAGCACTGTTAAGAAGGTGAAACCCTTGGTTTCCTGCAGATTCCAGGGTTCTAATGGCCAGCATAACATCAGGTTTGATATTATCCCAAGCAAGACGGTAAAACAGGCCAGTAAAGCCATCCGGTCCGGGTGCTTACTCTGGGTGAAGGTCCAGAATTGCAGTCCTGACTTCCTCTTCTGAAATGGGAGTTGGCAGTTGAGCAAGGTCCACATTTGGGAAGGGCAAAGCATTAAGGTTGATGGAGGTTGTAGTGGGTTTATATGTGCCTAGCAGCTCATTGAAATGTGTCCAGATTGTCTGCACCTTGGATTCCTGGTCCACCGTGGTCACATTGTTGATAGTAAGAGAGGGGATGAAATTTTTCCTCCTACGCGCAGAAGCCTTGATGTGGAAGAACTTGGAATTACAGTCACCTTCTAGCAACCAAAGAAAACGAGATCTCTGACGCCAGATGCATCGTTCGATGGCAGCCAGCCCTAAGCACTTTACCTTCAGCAGCTTTCTGAATCTGTGCTCGTCTGCCGATAACTGTCTGCTGTCGCTTGCCACATCCAACCTGTATATCAACTCATTAACAATGATGGAGCGCAGCCTGATATCACTGATCAATTTGGAACCCCCAACTCTACAGATGCTTGGCAGTGTGCTGCAGCTTCAGATGAAGGTTAACAAAAGCATTGCAGTGAGAAGGAGATGAATTCCTTGCCAGAAGCAGTTGGTCCATGAACTCCGGTCTTCTAGCCCAGAATGTCTCAAATCTAAACCGTCTGAAGGGAGCAATCTGAGCATCCAGAGAAAGAATAAGTGGTGCATGATCCGATGCAGCAGATGATATAGCTTGTAGAAGAGCATTGGGAAATAAATCATGCCACTCAGCATTATACAAGACTCTGTCCAAACGACTTTTTGTAGCAACCACTTGTTCATTGCTCCAAGTAAACCGACGACCATGAAGGTAAAGATCCTTCAACTATAGAGAATTCATAAATTGTCTAAAAGCAGACATGAGGTCTCTGTTGACATTAGCATTGTTTTTATCAGAGGCCTCGGCTATCAAGTTGAAGTCGCCCATCAGAGCAACCGGGGAGGTTATTCCAGCCATAGCAGTTTTCAAATCAGCAAGGAAAGTGAGTTTCTGGGCAGCACCTTGTGGTCCATAGACATTGCAAATGATTCAAGTTTTTCCAGAGCCATTTAGTTGTTCAGATTCCGTGAACGTGCTTCGGCTGGATCGTGTGTCTCGGTTCGTCGACCAGGCCATGTTTATTTGGATTGCATTTTCTTTAGTAAGAGATCATAACGTTTTTCCCCAACCCCGCCCCCTCTCGCCCCCCCCCCCCCCCCCCCCCCGAGGGCGACGGGGCGATTCCAGCCGCGCCGCCGCGCCCCCTTCTCCATCTCCTTCCCCCCGTCGCCGCCGGCAGGGGTCGTCGGGCGAAGCCCGGGCGACGCCGGCGGCGGCGGCTCTCCCTTCCCCGCGCCATGGAGGCCGGTCGGGGCCTCCTCCTCATTGGCGGCGGTGTACTTCGGAAGGCCCTGGTCCGGCGCGGCCGGGTGGTGATGGTGGCGGTGACGTCCGACGGAGCTGGTGGCGGTGACGTCCGACGGAGTTCTTCGGCAGTGCGCCGGCGGCTGGCTTGGCCCGGATCTGGCCGCCTCGGGCCCTAGATGGGCTTGGGCGGGCTGGCTGCTGCTGTGGCAGGGCTCTCTGGAGGTGGTGACGACGATGATGTCTGGGACTGCGACGGCGGTGTTCCAGCCTGCTTATTGCAGCAGGGCGGTAGGGGCTTTACGGGCCCATCCGGGCTCGGCCGGGCCCCGCTGGGGCCTGGTGTGCCCCCGCTGCTCTGTCCGGTCGATGACTGCCTCTCGGCGGTGGAGGTGGGTACCTCCCGCGTGGCTGCTGCTCTCGTCCCGACACTGTAGTGCGTTGCCGCCTTTCAGGCCGCTTGCCGGTATCACGAAGCGACGGATGAAGATGACTCAAGATCGGCGTGGCGCATGTTGGTGGATGGCGTTGCTGGGTGGTGGTACTCCATTGTGTCAGGGTGCCCTTGTGGATAGGTGTCGGGAGAAATCCCTATCAGCTTGCCTGACCATGACGTGGTGCCACCGGCGTGTGGCACTATTCCTTCCTGGAGGACGTCGTGGGAATCCCTTACCCACTCTACTCTGCGTGCCGGGGGAAACCCTAGGACCTATGGTCCGGGTAGCAGCGCCGTGTCGACGGTGCTTCCCCTCCTATAAAGGCTGCTTGGCACGGAGCACTTCGGAGTGCCTGGATCGTGGTGGGAGAAGATGGAGAGGGCGCACCGGGGCGGGTCGTTTTCGTTTTGTCAATTCGCCTTAGTCTTCATTTCCTTTTTTTGGGCATGTATCTGCTGTTGCCCCAGCATTCTCCTTGCCCCTTCTTCCTGTATGGTTCGATTATATCGGTGTGGTTGCTATATTAATATAGCGGGGCGAAATCCTATTTCTTCAGAGATCATAACAAGAAAAGAAAAATCCAATGCACGGCACTGTTACTCGAAAGCACAAGGTGAAACCAGAGATTACTCGTTCTCACTTATGCATGATTCGGTCATTGTCGGGGAAATTAAATATCCCGGTGCAGTTTATGTTTTTCGAATCAAATATTGGTACGTAGCAGTACTCATCGGCAAATGCTGGTGCGGTGGAGCAGCACAGCCACAGGGAAAGCTGTTGGCTCAGATGTGATAGTCGTACGATCGAGTGCCGATGGAGGTCGACGCATGCAAGAGATATTTCTCACGCAGATATTTCAGAACCCTTGTTTATTGTTGTGTTGGTCCACCACGACATGTGACTGCATGCTAAGTAAAGTAAAGTTGTGAGCATCTTTATTTTTTGGGGGGTAATTTGTCTAGTGAACATAACCGAACTTTTGAACACTTAGTGAAAGTAATATTGCTAGATTTTAAAAAAACTACGAGAAAATCACATATGTATGTATGTGGTAGAAACCAAATCTTGTAAACTTTAAAAAATTCATAACAAGTTATAGATTTTCACGAATAATGCAAACGATCACAGCTCGTCGTGTTTGAATTTCAAAATTTGAAACTTGGTATGAAACCTGAATCTTTTTTGTGACGTTTTCATACAAATGACAAATGGTCATAGTTAATTTGGAAGTTTTACACGATGATAATGGTGTAATTATTTATATACATGTTTTTAGTGATTTTTCTAATTAGAATATGATTTTCGCACTTTGTCTAAAAGTGGTTCCCGGTGTACTACCCAGGTTTCAAATTCCGCTTAAAATTTGAACATCTTTTAAGATTTTTTTTTTGGTATATGAAAGGCATTCAAATGCCGGAAGCTATAGTCTTGGATAAGTTTGGAGTGGAAGGAGAGGAGGTTACCGGACCTCTAAATGAAGGGGAAATGGTGTGGGCGGCGGGGCAATCTCGGGTACGACTCTAATCGAATGTGGGAGGTTGCGGCAGCGGTAGGGTCGGGTCGTTCCTCAAATTTTTCTCGCGTCAATCATTTTCCTATATGCGAGAAACACAAAACTTTGTCCCGCGTACTGGGATATGAAATTTTTGGGACAAAATGTGTCTTACCCGTAAAAAAACATCCGGGTCGCTTAGCTTTGCTGGATCTGCTCGGTACATATTTTTTTTTGAAACGGGTAAAAGCTTTGCCATTTCATTTATAGAGAAAATTTTAAAGTTTTTTAGGTTAGACACAAAATGGCCAAAGGCCAAAATAAACGACTACTCTCACGACATTACAAGACCTAAGAAACGGGCACAGGCAAAGGACCAAAGTGAGGCTCCTTTTTTATGGTAGCAAAGACCGCACGCGAGGTGGAGTGGTGGTGGCGGAAAACTCTAACATGAAGCTCATTCCATAGCTCCCAAGAGATGAGCATTAGGATGGAGGCCACCGCCTTCTTCGGAGAGCCTTGGGAGGCGAAGGTAGAGGTTCACAAAGACTTGATGGAGTCAAAGTTATTCCACGTGCTCGGTACATTTTTCTGACAAACACATAAAAGTAATTATTATGCGGTTTTTGATGATACGCGGGTCTGCTAGAATTGTTCTTACGCAGAAGCAGAGGCGATGCAGCACATAGCACTCTGGCACTATGTATGAGATTAGACGAGAGAAGCCACGGCCACCCCGTGTATCCACATCCAGCTGAACCGAGCTGAGCTGCAGACACAGGACTGGCCAGGAGGGCTCTGTTCACCTCTGTTGCACTCGCAATTAGGGATGTAAATGGGACCTTAAATGGCGCCATTTAAGCCCATTTAAGTCGGGTTAATTTACTATTTGCCACATTTAAAAGTAAAGTGTGGCAAATAATAAAATCCCCCATTTAAGTCTGGTTATTGGTCAATCCTTCAATAAACGTAATTTCCTCCGGAACACAAACTACGTGTCGAACAAATTGATCCCTACTCGCAAATCACAGTTGGTTTCGACACGAGAAAAATGCCACTGTTGCCTTCTCGTCTTGAAGCAAGGCGACAGTAGCATTTTAATTGCATGTCGAACAACCGATGCTGAAAAGACGACTGTATTGTACAACTATTATTGCCAATTTTGTGATGGATAGACACCGACGAGGCGATGGCGATGGCGACCACCGCGGCCGTCCCGGCGGGAGATTCTGGGCGATCGACGACGGGCAGAGCGAGGACGAGGGAGAGCTCTCCGACGAGACCTTCGCCGAGGAGGAGCGCACCCCGCCACCCGCGACCCTCGCAGATGCCCTGCTCTGCGCGAAGGTACGGAGAAGCAAACAGAGGAAAGGGCGGAAGGCGGAACTACAGAGGATCGAACAGAAGCTCAGAGCGGAGGTGCGCAGGAGATCTGCGCTCTCAGAGGCGGCGCCTCCTTTCGAGCCGGCATCCAAGGGCGCTCATGCTGCTCCAGCGGTTGTCGACGGTTCCCCCTTGCCCCCTGCCTCTGATGGCGATGGCGATTGGTTCCAGATGGTTCACGGTAGACCTATCCGACTGCCTTGTTTGAATTCCTTCGAGTCGGACATGGGACGGGATGATGCTAGGTCGCCGAGGTGCAGCTCCGGCTCACCGTCGACGAACCTGCCTTCCCGATCGCCGGCGAGACTCGTCGGAAATTCGGGAGACGACGTTGTGGTAGGTGAGGGCCGTAACAGGGTTTCGATTCGAACTTTGGGCCGAACTGGGCTGGCACAACACGGTTTGGGGGCCCATTTGGGAGCTGGTGGAAGTGGACCTAGGTCGGATAGAGCTTCCACGCCGAGGCTGGAATCGCAATCTAGACCTAATTTCCTCTCTCCATTGTTCGCTCATCTCTGGTGCCCATCACCGATTGTTAGTGAAGCGATTGTGAGGTCCATAGATCGAGAGGAGGCCGATCTACGGCGACAAGCAGAGGAGATGCAAGGAGGAGGGGGTGGTGGCGGGTCTGGTGGTGGACAGGGGGCCGGTCCCCATGGAGGCAGCGCTGGCGGTGGCGGCTACGGCAACGCCGGTGGCGGCTATCATGGAGTCGGCGCCGGGAACAACCAGGGCCCAGGCTACCAGGGAGGAGGTGGCTACGGCCCCAACCAGAGCCACCAGAGCTACCACAGCAACCCTGCTCAACGTCAGTACAATCAAGGTAACTTCCAGAACAACAACTACCGAGGCCAGGGCAACAATTATCAGAACACAAATTATAGAGGACAGAACCCCAATTACCAGTACCAGAATAGGAACTACTCTGGAAACACGAGAGGAAACACGAGCCTGAACAACAAAAACCGATCTGTTTCTGCCGAATCTGGCATACCCCCTTCAGGTGGTCAGAACAAAAGTGATCTTCAGTATGTGGCCAAAACAGCAACAACCAGCTCAGGGGGAGGATCAACTGCAGTACAGAAAGATGTTGTTGCTAAGCAGGGAGCAGGAGTGAGTGTGAAACTCCTGTGCAGTCGATGTTGTGTGCAGGGAGATCATATTGCTAAGGATTGCAAAGCTGATGTACTGTGTGTTAACTGCACGAAAGTGTCTCATATATCTTCCAACTGTGCTTGGCTACACCAGAGGAAACCAGTGGCAGCGTTTGTAGGCTTTGGAGGAGAAGGACTGGGATGCTTCGTAGCAGAACATGCAAAGGATTCTACATCAATCCAGAAAGGAAATGCCACTGCTTTGGTGAGGATTAAGGATGCGGCTGATGTTCAGATAACTTCTGAGAGACTTGAGCTTGGCTTGGCTAGCACCTACCCGTGGAGATGGGCTTGGAAAGCTAAAGAAGTGGCAGCTGGAGCTTTTCTGGTGGAATTCCCATCTGCAGCAAAGATTTCTGAAGCTGAGATCTATGACTGGGTACCTCTGAAAAAGATCAACACAATGGTAAACATCAAACTCTGGACAGATGAGTCGCTTGCAGCTGGTAAATTAACTACTGTTTGGGTGAAGGCAAAGGGGATTCCAAAATCTCTGAAGAACTTTCATGGGCTTTGTGAGGTTGGTTCCACACTGGGCTTGCACCTAGAAGCTGATATGGAGAACTTGCATAAGACTGGACAAGTGAGACTGAAAATTGGAGTGGTCAATCACCTGAAGATTCCAAAGTGGACACAAATCACCACCAAGAAACTCTACTTCTACAGGATATACTTTCAACTCGAGGAAGTAGTGGAACTAGGCTGGGAGAGACCCGAGGAAGAATTTCTGCAAGATTTTGAGGACTTAATGGATAGCCAGCCAGAAGTTGAGAATGGTAGAGATCCAAAAAGGCAGAAGAATGATGCCCATGCTGCTCCTTCGTCATCAGGACAGATGGTTGCTTCTGGGGTGAATGTGGTGGCGAGCACTAGAACGCTGCTTGCGCTAGAAACAAGGGAAAAAAACTTGAGGGAACAAGACGAAGTGGACATTCGGCTGAATGCTTTGAAGTCCGGGAAAGCTCTGTTCCAGCTGACTGAGAAGGAACAAACTGACCAAAACCTAGTTGAGAAATCTGGAGACACTGAAATGGGACAAGGGGAGACTGAGAAATCTGAGGAAGAAAGGGTGAGATTATCAGATGATGATCCTGAATTTGATGCTTCCCAGAATGAGGTTGACAACTTCAGGGAGAAGGTCCAAGCGTACAACACGGGAGGTTTCCTGGCTTCTGATAACTTGAACAACTCGCAGAACAATTCACAAGAAGAAACGGGCCCGAGATACAGTGATAGGCTGGCGGAGAAGAACACCAGTGATCTGCCGGTGATGGAAAGGGCGATCTCAATTAAAGCAAAATCTCTTGACAAGGAGGAAGGTAACAACACATTCCCCACTGTTCTTAATACCGACAACAGTACTTTGATAGATATGGCTGCTTTGATTGGTGTAGACCTAGGTGTTTCTATTGATATGGTGGAACATAATCTTGATCTCATTCGGTTACAAGAAAATGCTAGATTTTCAATGTTTAGTGAAAAAACAAAAGTAGTGGAAACTCCGGAGACTGAGAATACTCACCTCCAACCTGAGGAAGTGGATGACATTCTAAAAGAATTGTTGGCACTTAATCAGGTAGAGAAGGAAGGAGATTTGGAAGGAATAAATATTCTAAATGATAATTCAGATGTGCTCTCAAAGCTCTTAGCCGATAAACGCTCGAATGAGGTTTATTCAGTCAAGACGCCTGTGAGAACGGTGGTTAGAAGAAGAAAGAAAAAAAAGATTTAAAATGTTAAACGGTTTTGTGTGGAACCCAAGAGGGATTGGGGACAAATGTAAAAGAGATTTTATTAAAGAAACTGCCGACACTCGCAGACTAGACTTCATCGGGCTCCAAGAAACAATTAAACAAGACTTCTCCGAGTCAATGCTTTTGTCTATTGGAGGAGATACTGTGTTTAATTGGGCTTGGACACCTGCGAAAGGTAGATCTGGCGGCATTTTGTTGGGAGTTAATACTAACACAATGGATGTTTTAGAAAAGGAGCTAGGAGAGTACTTCATTAGATTCCTTGTACATAGCAAAGTTGAGAATTTCACTTGGAACCTGGTGATCGTTTATGGAGATGCACAGCCCACAGGAAAAGCGAAATTCCTGGTGGAGCTTGTGCATGTTATCAAACGTTCTAGTGTTCCACTTGTCATCGCAGGGGACTTTAACATTACAAGGAGAGTGAGCGATAGAAATAAACCGGGTGGGCTAAACCGTTGGAGTTTGCTCTTTAACTCCATTATATCGCAGGGTGAACTTTTAGAAATTCAACTAAGTGGGCGGCAGTACACTTGGTCCAATAATCAAAAGGATCCCACCTTTGCGTTATTGGACAGGATGCTTGTCTCCCCCTCCTGGGAAGAGAAATTTCCTTTAGTCACCGTTACTGCAATGACGAGAGATTTATCAGATCATACCCCGCTATTGATTTCGACAGGAGAGGTGCCCAAGACCCAAAAGCTATTCAAATTTGAAAATGCTTGGTTTCTTAGGGATGATCTAGGAAAAATCGTTGACGATGTTTGGAAAAGAAACTATGGTAGCGGTTCGAGCCTAGATGTGTGGCTGAAAAGATTCCAAAACATGCGAAGGAAACTAAAAGGTTGGAACATAAATTTCGAAAGTGAAGTGAGGAAAAAGAAAAAGGAACTAGCAAATGAATTCGACAGATTAGATAAATTAAGTGAGTCGGTTGGACTGTCTGCAGATGATTGGGATCATCTGCAACAGTGCAAAAAACTACTTAGTACAATTTTAAAAGAGGAAGAAGCTAAATGGCTGCAACGTTCGGGTGAGAAAGAGCTTTTAGAAGGCGATAGTAACACTAGATACTATCACTCTAAAGCGAATGGTAGGAGGAGAAGAAATAGGATTGTCAGTTTACACCAAGATGAAGGTATTATAGAGGGGCAAGATAACTTGAAAAAGTATATCACTGGCTTCTATAAAACCCTTTTTGGTAGATCTGACGATCATCAAATCCATTTGCGAACTGAAGGTGTGGATAGAATTTCGACTACCGATGCAGAGAGTCTTGTGGGCAAATTTAGTTTGGAAGACTTGAAAAATGCTGTCTTCGGTATGGAAAAAAATAAAGCAGCCGGACCTGATGGTTTCAACGCTGATTTCTATCAGAAATTTTGGCCTACGATTCACACTGACCTCTTGTGCTTAGTGAACGATTTTGTGGACCAAAAAATTAACATCAACAGATTAAATTATGGAGTGGTTACTCTAGTTCCCAAAGGTGCTGACGCAGACAGAATTCAGAAATACAGACCTATATGTCTGCTGAACGTTGTCTTTAAAATCATCACTAAAATGTTGGTGAACCGCTTAACCCCGGTTATTCAAAAAGTTGTCAAAATCACACAGACTGCCTTCCTAAAAAACAGATACATAATGGAAGGGGTGGTAGTGTTGCATGAAGTGCTTAATGATCTGCATGTGAATAAAAAACCAGGACTCCTCTTCAAAATCGATTTTGAAAAAGCATTTGATAAAATCAAATGGCCTTTTCTACTTCGAGTTCTTGAAATGAAAGGATTTCCCAGTAAATTTAATGATTTAGTTATGAAAATTGTTTCTGGAGGTAAAGTAGGTATAAAAGTTAATGGAGAAGTAGGCCCATACTTCTGCACATATCAGGGGCTCAGACAGGGGGATCCCCTTTCCCCCTTATTGTTTGATCTTGCTGGTGATGTGTTAGCAATTATGATGGAACGAGCTGTGGAGTGTGGTCTAATCAGTGGTCTGTCCTGTCATTTTATAGATAAAGGGGTGTCGATTCTGCAGTATGCAGACGACACCATCCTTCTTCTGAAGGATGACTTTGAACAAGCCAGAAATTTAAAATTTATTCTATGCCTATTTGAGCAAATGTCGGGGCTGAAAATAAACTTTCACAAGAGTGAAGTTTACTGCCTAGGCATGGATCAAGAGAGAGTGGATATTTTTGAAGAGATCCTTACTTGTCGGGTAGGGAAACTCCCGATGAAATATCTAGGATTACCAGTAGATGAGACTAGGCTAAAAAATAGTGACTGGGATCCGATAGGAGACAAACTAATGAATAAGTTAGGTTGTTGGAATGGAAAGAACTTGTCTATTGCGGGTAGAACGTTGTTAATTAACACGTCTATGACTGGTAGCTTGCTCTATATGCTCTCATTCTACATAATGCCTGTTGGAAAACGAAAAAGTTTTGATAAGATTAGATCTGGGTTCTTATGGAGTGATAAGGTGGAGAAAAGAAAGTATCATTTAGTAAAATGGAAAACGGTGTGCCTCCCAAAGGATCAGGGTGGATTAGGGGTGCTTGACTTGGAACTTATGAATATTGCTCTGATAGCTAAGTGGCTCTGGAAATTGATAAATGAAACTGGGATGTGGCAAACAATTCTCCATGCCAAATACCTGAGAAATTCCAGCTTAGGCCAGTGTGCTGCAAAAGCTGGGGACTCACAATTTTGGCAAGGTTTAATGGAGATAAAACCTTTGTTCTTAGCCTGCTGTAGGTTTGTGGTTGGAAATGGTAGAAGAACAAGATTCTGGGAGGATTTATGGCTTTCAGATACAAACTTGTCTACCCAATTCCCCAACCTGTATGCGGTCTCGAATGATCAAAATATACTTGTATCTACGGTGTTTCACTCGGGAATTAATTCTCTGTCTTTTAGAAGGAATTTAACCGGAGTTAAACGGGTAGAATGGACGAATCTCTTGAACTGTTGTGCTAATGTGAGGTTGACAGAGGAAGATGATAAGCTTATGTGGCTTTTATCTGACTCAAAACAATTCTCGGTTAGATCTTTTTATCTAGCGATGCAATCTATGGAAAGCGTGCCTTATAAATTCTGGTGGAAGATAAAAATCCCTCTGAGAATTAAAACTTTCCTTTGGTTGATACTAAAACGTAGTATCCTCACCAGGGACATTTTGCTTAGAAGAGGAGGGGTCTGTGCAAAAAACTGTCTGTTCTGTGGGCAGGATGAAAGCATTGACCATCTCTTCCTTAGCTGCCCTTTAGCTAGGTATGTTTGGAATGTGGTGAGCGTAGCTACAGGTATGAAATGCCAGTTTGCTAGCGTCCATGTGTGTCTGACTACTTGGTTAGATAGCTTTGATGTTAAACAGAGGGGGAAAGTGTCAGTAGGAGTGGCTGCAGTATTCTGGGGGATTTGGAAAGCGAGAAACCTTGCATGTTTTGAAAACAAGTGGCCTAACGAACCAGTGGAAGTGATACACAGGATTGGGCATTGGATTGATTGGTGGGCCAAAATGCAGGTATCGGAGGACGCAAAGGTGGAGCTACAGGTGGGCGCAAGGCTGCTGGTGCGAGTCGCGGATGAAGCCTTCAGAAGCACAAAAGGATGGGCAACGTGGAGACCAAGGCTGGGAGGATGATGTACTCTGGTTTTAGCTCTGTAGTTGTTCTCGTTTGCTTGTTACTTCTGAGAAACTTCAGACCTCGTTGTACTTTCTTTCCCTGGGTTTGGATTTGCTGGTGGTGGCAGTGTTATGGTGGATAGTTGTAAAATTCTGGTTTCTATAATTGAAATCGGGGAGGGCCCTTTGTTTAAAAAAAAAAAAAGAACAACCGATGCTAGCTGACAGACCAAAACAGAGCAGTACGCAGCTAAATTGCATGTTTTTGACAAAATTCAATCGTTTATATACACAGAAATGTAATCTACCATGTATCCTTCGTTTTGAGAGCACCAACCAACGAGCAAAATTTTGTTCCTACTAATTACACATGCTAATAAACCAACACTTTCCCGCTATCTTGCGCGCCAAACCGGCAACGACCGTCCGATGAGGATCTGACGGCCCTCCGCTTTCTGAGCCGCTGATCGAGACCCTGCCAGGCTGGCGACATCAATTCCGGCCGTCGGCGTCACTCCCTGTTCTGTCTCCAGAATGGTCGGAGCGCCTCCAAATTCGAGATTGGAAATTTGTAATCAATCAATCCCCAAATTTCCGTTCTTGCTTGGACCCCGCGAAGAAAAGCCCATCGATGGATCACTCGCTCGTGTCGCACTCGGCAATGGCGGTCAGGTCCGGGGCGAAACGCGGCTGCATCCTCCCGGCGCTCTTGGCGCGCGCCACCTGCCGCCTCTTGGCTGCCAGCGCCGGCACGGTCTTGTAGGCGGCGGTCTGGTCGACCGTCTCCGCCGGCGGGGCGAACACGAGCGGCGACACAGAGCTGGCGCGCACCCGCCGTCCGCTGCTGCAGGTGCCTTTCTTGACGAGGGCCGCGGACGCTCTGACGGCGAGCGCGGCGATGTCCTCTCTGCGTAGCCCGTTGCGGCGGGCCTCGGAGGGGAGCACGAAGTAGATCTGCCCCGGGCGGAGCTCCTCGCCTGCGCCCACGGCGGACACGGCGCCCTCGAAGCCCATCGCGTCGGCGTCGCACAGGAACCAGCCGGCTCCTGCCTCGACGGAGTCCTCGAGCACCCGCGCCGCTGTGGCCGGGGGCGGGTAGTCCCGCAGCTCCCCTGTCGGCAGGAGCACCATGGCCGTCGACGCGGTCAGCACATCGTCCCGGACCGCCGCCACGTCGCTAGACATGCAGAGCCCCATTTTTTGGGTCAGATTTGATCTCCCTGCTGCTGCTGTGAGCTTGTGGCTGTTTGAGCCTGAGAAAGAGAGATGGTGAGATGGCGATGGAGGTGAATACTCTGGAGGCCAGTTATATATAGGAGGAGGGGAGTATGACAGGCTGGCGTTTGGCTGGGGCCAGGCGTGCGTGGACTCAGGATATTTTATCTTTCTCAATTGTTTATCCCTTTCTCAGTATTTGGATCTGCTACTATCTTGTCTGGGAGTGGTAGCTGCGTGTACGTGGTGAATACGTACAGACTCGTCAGAGGGATGACAGTGAGATTTACGGTATGTCGTGTAACCGCGGTAGTTTACCCATAGTGCGAAAATAATAATACAACAGAAGCAGTGAAATTTGGAGTAGCTAAATTCAATAATTAATCTCACAGTACAACTATGCTCCAAATTAGGCAAAACGACCAAACTAATTGTGCATAGCTGGAGTGTGGCTTTTCTTAAGGAGAAGGAAAACAGAAGCAGTGTGTGCTATTGAGTGATAATTTAGCAAAGGTCCATTCTACAAGGAAGAGAGGTGCATCAAAATCTCACCGGCGCCGCATACCAGTGCGGTATAGCACGGAAGTGGTAGACTGCAAGTTGACGAATGTTTCCATTCTAAGTAGGAGTACATAATTCGGCTCATCACCGCATATATCTTTTGGGGGCGTACTGCTAGCTAGGAGTAGCTGTCTTTGCTTTGATGAATGCTACTGTACCAAGAAAAAGGAAAGCGACCGAGATCAAACGGTTTTTGCAGAAACTCGTGCGCGTTTCTGATACTGCTACAGTGCTACGTACCCAGTGGAGTGGAGTACTATCTCCGTTCCAAATTAGATGACTTTCATTTGTCCACATGCGGATGTATCTAGACATGTTACATGTATAGTTACATTCACATGTTGATGAATGAAAAGTCATCTAATTTAGAACGGAGCGAGTAGAAGCTAGTGGAATTGCGTGCGCATGGTTTTGTTTCCTCGCGCACCGAAATCGCGCAGAAAAGCAGTGCAATCGCGAGCGCACACCTGCTTGTCGCGGTGCAGGGGCACGGAGAGTAAACGAGAAGCGTGGCGAGGCGTGTGCAAGAAACGTAGGATTTTTTCTTGTAACAAGACGGCCAATTTTGACTCACTTTATTTAAAAAGGTAATATAAGAGAAATCACGTATTCATTAGTAGGAAAACCATGAAAACCCAAATGTCATCGTCATACTAGACACACCCGGCCGAGATTAAGTCAAGGTTGTTATCGAATGTCATTATTGTGTTCTCTTGCCTGAGCCAACGACTCCGGTTTCATCTTCAACGACCACTGATTAAGCCCTTGCCACAACTGACATCATAACTCATGTCCACTCATGCAAGATGAATAGTTGATCTAAAGCCTTGACGACTCCGACTTCAACGAAGAACTTCACCGGAGAAAGTTGCACACATTGCACCAATAAAAATGCACGTGGATTCTAAATATCGACGTGCTAGTAACATAAAACATGTGGCAACATTGCCGACATGCCGCCGAGTGATACATAGCTTCCAATTCACGGCATGAAAGCAGGATGTAGCACAAAACCACGAATTGACGAAAGACACGTGCATGTTGTGCCCGGTTTCGCTCACCGATGTCAATGCTATATATGGCACGAATCGCAATGTGATCGGACCTTTCACAATCGTTGGTCCCTCTATACGGAAATTAACTTTCTAGACATATAGAAATAGTTGGAACTTTGTGAAACCCCATGCTATTATTTTCCTAAAGCTGAGTTCCAGTGATGAGGTTGGGTGGCAAAAGTCTGCATTATTTCCTCTCCTTATCCGTATATGCATCCAAATGGACGGGATCGCACCCACACAGAGGTCTCTGGCCTACATGGGTTTGATATATTGTACCCGACGACCCACACCAGCGATGGAGCGACGTGTGTTAGTTTGAGTCACAAGATAGCAAGGGCACTACGTACGTACGTGGTTGAGAATCTATCAGTACTGGTATTTAAACTCTACCCATCCATCATCGGTGACAAGTGAGACATACAGTAGTATATGCAGTACATCCAGCTGTCCAGAACAATCAGGAGCCAGTGAAAAAACATGTGCCGATAACAATTGATAATTGGGACACGCTCTTTATATAGTACTGTACTGTACTGTACTCCACAAGGACAATTAAATCACTGTTTCTGCCGGGCCATCTGAGTACCAAATCACTGTTCATCAGGGCCAGCGGCGCACTGTATCGTCCAGCTGAAGGAATGATTAATCAGCAGAAATATTACGCACGCGAATAGTGGCGTGCGCGGTAGGTGGCGTGCGCACGACGGATTTCTGGATGTACGTACGTGGCACCGTGCATGCCTCCAAGCTTCGGGTGTTTCGGCCACGTAGACGTAGGTAGGTTCGGACAACGCGGACGGGTGGGTGGCCCCGAACCGGAGGCGTCGTCACATGGCCGTGCCTCTCGTTGCGCTTCATCTGGGTCCGACAGAGCGTACCTGACCAATAATTCTGGTCAGATCCTTTGGCGTACATGTATTTTGTTTCAGGGTGGTGTGCACAAGTCAGGGTGGTTAGACATGATTACAATGAGTCCATTTCTAAGTACTCCCTCCGCTCTAAAAAGAATGACTTCCATTACGTACATGTATTTTGTGCACTTTCATACCAAAAATGTCATGGGGCCCTTCTCCTGTAAAAGGTAAGACTATATATTTTTCCACCCTTCAGAAGTCTCAAACAAAATCTAATACACTTCTTATGAAGGTGCGTGGATAATGACTTTCACAAGATAGTGTTAGCTCCAACCATGGTGGTTGAACGTTGATCGAAATGCATAGTAAAGTTGAAGGAAAATAAGATATTGACTAGAGCCATAGTGAAGTTTCCTTTTTTTATTACTCAGTGCCAATTCAACCTGTGCATTTGCACAATTATAGGCGTGATTGACTTAGTAAATTTTTGTTGGCATCTATGCAACTTCGGTGGGCGTGCTTCTGTTGGATGCTGTCGCTAGGTTCTTCGACCAGGCTGCGCAAGGTTATGGCCTCCTAGGATCCTAGCTGATATTAGCTTTAAAAAATCTGGCGTCAGTATCTGCTTTCCTGATAATTCATGGAAGACCCCGATTTACGCTTCAAACGTCAAAACTAGGGAGCGAAGTGGCCATCTAATTTACGTATGGTGTAACATCTGGAAGGAAGGAAACGGGTTTTTTCAGAAACCTGGAAGCCCTACCCGGAGGTGGTAGACCTTGCTTTGGTGTTATTTGTCTGCATTTTACTAGTAGTTTCATCACACGGGAGCAATCTCCATGCATGTCATGTAGAAGAATTTCTTGGGTCCTCCTCCCAATTTTTTTTCCTTTGTAAAGGTTGTATGATACCTCTGTCTTCTTCTAATTGAAAGGCAGCACTCCTACTGTTTACCTGAAAAAAGAAACATTCGTGCAACAAATGACCGTCGATCCACCGTCTAGTGGTGCTTTCTAGTTCAACATATCTGATCTGGTGATGGGCATATTCTTATTTGCATTGCATTTTCTTCACTCAAAAATCATAACAATAACAAGAATCCAATGCATGTCACTGTAGCTCTAAAGCACAACGTGAAGCCAGACATTATTCCTTACTTATGCATGCAGCTATCGGGGAAATTAAATATCCTGGTGCTGTTTATGTTTTTGGAATCAAATATTGGTACGCAATAGTAGTACTGATCAGCAAATACTGCTGTAGTGGAGCAGCACAGCCACAGGGAAAGGTGTTGGCTCAGATATTTCATAGTAGTCCTACTACGATCGGGTGCCGATGGAGGTCGACGCATGCAAGAGATATTTCTGCCGGAGATATTTCATCTAGTTATGGTCCACACACAGACATGTGACTGCATGCCAACTTGCCAAGTCAGTAAATTTGTGAGCATCTTTATTTTTCCGATAATTTGAGCATCTTTTAAGAATAACTTTTGAAGATGAAAGACCTGCTTCAAAGCATCCATGCCACGTTGTCGTATTCCTTGCTGGACAATAATGAGATCCCCTAATCGGGGCATGCTTGAGAGGGAGGAGGGGAATTTTTTTTTAACATGGAAAAACCTTTTTATTCATTCTTGATAATGGTCACATCTTTCACGTACTTTTTATAAACGGAGACAATTTTTTTTGCCCTGATCTATCAATTAAGTAGGAGTTTAATAAGTCAAAAAAGAGGAAAACTGTCGTTTAACATCTCCGTTAGGTTTTGTCGGCAGAAAACTGCAACCTTCGGTATACAACGGAGGAGGGTGTGTTGTAGACTGACACGTGGGGCTTATGAATTTATATGCCGAGCGGCTTTGTTTGCCGAGCGTTTTTTTGGGCAACTAGGCTTACCGCATTGTATGCTGAGCGCCCCGATAAATAGCACTCGGCAAATGATAGAGCTTACGTCCCCATTTTGTTAGAACATGGCCACAAACTACCTTTTCAAAATCGTAACATTTTAGACAGAAGCAAATGCCTGACATTTAAGTTAGTATGCACGAACCTGGATCTAATTAATAATGGAGCGCCTATCAAACGACAAAAGTACAAGATTTGTTACGCTATCGTCAAGCAAATTAAAGCACGATCTAAATTCTAAAGCAAATGGAGGACATGAAGGCACCGCTTTTTCCATAATATCACTTGGTGTGATCGAAGTGTCCAAAGGAGCGTCGACTTCAGCCTGGCCCATACATGGGTCACTTGCACGTACGTCCACTTCCTAGGTGCAGTGCAACTTTCAAGTGCCGCGCCATTATTTGGGTTTGGGTTGTTTCTGGTGCATCAACTGAGGCGCAAGCAGTGGTTTGTCCAGCCAGATAGGCTGAGTTCATGAGTTTTCACCAAGAGATATCATTTTTTTTTTGGAGAAAATTTGTCAATGCCACCATCTACCCTCTCTACTAGTACGCGCCTACGCTAGTACGGAGTACATGTCTGCTTCCAATGCGGAGAAACCGTAGAAGAAAGCCATATGCTCCGTCACACCATAGGAGAAAATACTAAACCTGGGTTGTGGATCGTGACCATGGTTATAAGTAGCGCTTTAGATTACCGCCATAACGTTTTGAGCAAGCTCCCACTGAATGGAATGCTTATACAACAGCCCGCTATAAAGATGCAAATTCTCTATGGTGTCGGAATAGCTATTTTTGAGGGTTGTCGTCATTTGTCGCAACATTCAAATTTTCTTGATTTTGAAGGACTACTCACACCTCCTCCAGGTGATGCCAAGAGTTGCCAAGCATATTTATCGACTGCCAAGGCCACACCATGTGGCAAGCGAACTCGCACGGCACCACGAGAAACACATAAGAGAGACAGAGAGGGAGGGAAGAGGACATAGGGGTAGGTGGGACACTCAACCCGACCAACCACCGCTACACTGCCTAATGTCATCACGCCGATGCTCCGGTCCTAGAGACCCCATAGCCAGCATGCACTATGCAGGTTCGTCCGATGGCCTCCTCCAGTAACGTCAAGAAGGGAGAAAGTGGAGGAGAGACATTTCGATGGATGGTAGGGTTTCCACCCGAGTCACGTCAAGGGCGACGTGTGGCCTTGGTCTGTTATTCAGAGGCTTAGATGAGATAGATTGGACAGTAAAATGGGGGAGAACATTTCAATTATGGCCCAAGTGTGTTCATGGTTCTCCTTGGACTTGCAGCATGAGTGAGAGAAGGCCGTACGCGGTGATTCTTCTTATAGTTTTCAGTGAAACGCGTGCTATAGTAAAGACTAGTGGCAGAGCCAGAAGTACAAACCTGTGATGTCAATTTAAACTTGTGATTTCAAATACATGTATTTATATGAATTATACCCTATATGTGAAGAATTTGCCAAAATATTGTGTAGTCATTGGACTACACAGTTATAATGTGGCTACACCACTGGTAAAGACAGCGATGGCCGATTAAGACAAGCAGCTTACTAGCTATGAACAGAATGTGAACAGGTTTTAACAGCATGGCTGCTGCACACTGCTAGAAATTGGTCTGTAGTCCCGGTTCGGCTGAGCTTTCAGTCCCGGTTGCCGAACCGGGACTGGCCAATCGGGACCAATGCTGGTCCCGGTTGGTCCACGAACCGGGACCAATGCTGGTCCACGTGGCTAGTTCTGGCTGGGCGTGGGGGGAGACTCATTGGTCCCGGTTCGTATTACGAACCGGGACCAATGACTGTTTTTTTTTTGTATTTAGGGTTTAGGGTCTATTTGGGCCACCTCTCCCTCTCGCCGGTGCCTCCGTCGTCTCCCCCTTCTTCGCATCGCCGACGTGCTCTCCATCTCTCACTCGCCGGCATATCGAGGCCAAGATTCGATATTTCTGTGCAGGTACTACTCGTAAAGTAGTATCGTAAACTCGTAAAGGTCGGAACTAGTATCGTAAACTCGTAAACTAGTATCGTAAACTCGTATCGGACCACATGAACTAGTATCGTAAACTCGTAAACTCGTATAGGTCGGAACTAGTATCGTAAACTCGTAAACTAGTATCGTAAACTCGTATCGGACCACATGAACTAGTATTGTAAACTCGTAAAATCGTAAACCCGTAAACTAGTATCGTAAACTCGTATCAGACCACAAATTAATGCCAGATGTACACACGAGTTTCATGCATATATACATCTCTTTTACACTCCCATTTTAACGGCCCATAGTATTCTCCGTTTGGATCTAGGACCTCTGCATCTAAGAATCCCGCAATTTCCTCTTGAATTGCGCGTACGCGATCTTGTGGTAGAAGACCGTCCCGCAGCCGTTCGATCTAATTTAAAGAAGGGGTCAATATATATGAATAAAACTAAACACAATTCATGGCAATAAACTAAAATTGTGAATATTGTTTACGTACTTCAAGTTGTTCTAAGAACCGGCTCTTGGATCGCTCTTGGGTCGTCTGGCGAATGAACTCGCAAACGTAGTATCCACATAAATTATTCCCATGTTCCTGCCTCAAGCACTTTACGAGAACAGAGTTCAATCAAAATAATAATCAAGCATGATAATGGTATTGAAACTAAAATCAAAGAGATGCGCGGAATAATAATCAAGCATGATAAATTACACTTATTTGTTCAAATGTAAGCTTCGGCGCCCAAATACCCCTAGCCTTGGCGGTGAACCGTTTCCAAGCCCTGTCCGGCAAAGAAAATGAATAAAGGAGTTATATATTAATTGCTTGCTACCAGGGAATGAACGGAAAGTTGCCGATATAGTGCCATAATGATTGAAATTACCCTTGGAGGCATTCCTGCATGTCCGCCCACTCCTCAAGGGGTTTACGTTTCGAGTCCATGACAAGTACTACTCCTTTGTCAGGTTTAATGATTAGCAGAATAAAGTGGAAGCTGCGCACGCATAAGTCATCAATTATACACTTAACATCGAGTAAGCGAAATAGAATGTGTACAAGACAGTAACACTCACCCGTAGTTGTAAGGAATAGTATTTCCCTTTTGGTTTCGTTAAACCTTAACGCCCTTACCAAGTTATCCTCTGTGTCGTTGTAATGACGTTTGAGAGATACTTGATGAATGCAGTATGGGTCAATGAACCCAATGTCATAGATTTGTCCTCTTTTGCATTGGAGAATCTTCATTCTGCATAATTAATATAGTGATGAGTAAGATTATACATGCAATGAACGAGCTGAGCTAGCTAGAGACTTAATTACAGAAATAATACTTACAGACAATAGGCACTGAGGATAGCTTTGTCGATGGCGTCTTGTTGGTATAACTGAAATAATTCAGGAAATTCAATCATTACCACGCCATTTCCATGCCCGTAATGCTCGTTTCTATAGGCCACGTAGATCCAGTTTGCCCCTTCCTCACAGGCTCGCATGTACCACTTATGCAATCTGCGCATTTTTGTTGGTAGACCGTTGACTAGCTCAGGTTTGACGAGACTATTCCCGTACTGGTATTGGTATGCTACTTCCTGGAACTCTTGTAATTGCGCTAAGTAGTCCGGAATAGACATGCCATGAGCAGCGGCCGCTTCTTCGTATATTGCAACAAACTCAGGATCGATAGCGACATCACCTGTGCTCGACCCCTCGGCGGTATTGGAAAACACTTTGAGCGGGGGGCACGACTGGTTTTTCTGTTCTCCGAGCTGGGGAACTGATTTCCCGCTTGCACTACTACTCTTCGACCGCTCCTTATTTGCCTGAACCGACTTGCGAATCTGGCGGTCATAGTCTGGTGTCAGCCTTGGCGGGGGTTGTTCAAGGGTCTTCAGCATTTTGAAGACGGCGGCTTTTTCTGCTGGGGTGGAGGGGAACTCTGCCGCTTTCGGCTTCTTCAGGCTAGCCAACCACTCTTGATGTTGGGCATTTACGACCGCGGCATTTTCCTCCACCGTACGGTCATAAGGTCTCATGGGAAGATTCTTATGAGGTACTTTTGGGAGGGGCGACCTTTTACGTTTCGGTGATCGCTTACCCCTCATAGTACCAGCGGTGGGCGGAGACGGCTGAGGCGGCGGCGGAGACTGCTGCGCTGGAGACTGGTGAGGCGGTGAAGAGGACTGTTGCGCTGGAGAATGCTGAGGCGGTGAAGAGGACTGTTGCGCTGGAGACTGGTGAGGAGTCGATGGCCTTGGCTGCCAGTTTGGAAGCACGATGAATTCCTTTGGCCATAGAATGGTCCTTTCTTGGCTTCTCCAAGTTCAAGCACCTCCCCATCTTCACCTGCAGGGTGTTCCAGCTTCAGCTCCTCAAAATCTTTCATCACTTCATCCACCCCGACAACAGCGTAGCCATGTGGAACCGGAGAGAAATGGTAAGTTGGATTAGGTCCAATTGGTACGGCATAGCCGACCGCCACCTTCATGGTTAAGTTAAAAACTTTCACATGTAGCTCACAAGGTGTGCTCTCCGTGATATCATCCACTGGGTAGCGACGAAGAGGAGCCACCGTCAGTGCATCATCAGTACCATCCTGGAGCTCCGTGGAAGCCACGCTGCTTTTCCGATTCGATGGGCCGCCGGTACCATCGCATGCAGCTTCTACCATGTGCCGCTGAGATTGGCCGCTAGTACCTTGCTGGCTAAGTGCGGCAATTTGATCCTTCTGCCGCTTTAATTCTTCTTCTATATTACGCAGCCGGTCTGCAGCAGCGCGTGCTTCCATTGCCTCCCTTTCCTTTCTCCTCTGATGGCTTCTATCAGGAAATTTCTTCCTGTGCTCGGGAATCGCAATTGTCTTGGGCTTGGAGCCTGGTACGCCTCGTGTTCGTCCGTCGTGTTCCTCATTCCCAAGGGCGCGTGTGAGCTCGTCATCCTCTCTATCGGGAATGAACCGTCCCTCTGCAACATCCTTTACTGCATTTCTAATGCCTTCGATGGGTAGTAGGGGCTTATCTTTGTGTCTTCTGTTATATATGCACTTCCCTTCTGCGTCCAACGTGCCCCCATGCCCGTAAAACCAATTTCTTGCCCGTTCGATCCATGCGAGTGGCTCTGGAGTGATCCCTTTAGCCAGCAGGTCCGCCTCAAGTTTCTCCCACTTAGGCATGCTAAAGGCGTAGCCACCAGGCCCCATAGTATGGTGGTAGATCTTTTTAGCAGCATTTGCCTTTTTTTTGCAGACTTTTCCTGAGCTTCCTCCGATTTCTTGTACGCCACAAATTCTTCCCAGTCGTCCCTTATCTTCTCATACCCTTTATCGAAGTCCGGAGTCTTATTTTTCTCGACAAACTCGGTGTTCAATCTTTTCTTCCAGTTCTTGAATAGCTCGGCCATCTTCTTAAGAGCCCAGTCCTTGACTTTTTGCTCCATGTTTTTCCGGGCAATCTTTTCTGCCTCATTTGGATCCTCCTCATCTGGATCCACCTCTGGCGCCGGCAGGGTGAAATTAAGCATGAGCTTTCTCCAAAGTCTTTCTTTGCCCACCTCGCCGACATATCTTACTCCTCCCTCCTTTGGCTGATGCCATTCTCGAACGGTGATCGGGATGTAGTCCCTAACAAGAACTCCGCATTGCTTTACCATTTTATTTTTAACATCAGGGGGAGCAGTCGGTGTGCCGTCTTCAGCGACTTTTTCGATCCTGTACCTTTCTTGGTCGCCCAACTTTTTGGCTGGGCCTCGTTTTGTCCTTACAGAAGATTTGCTCGATCCGGAGGGCTAAAAGAAGAAAGAGCGTTAATATATGTATATAGACAGCAGAGGCTTAATTAATACAATCTTCGGCTTCATTAATATATGTATATGCACCTCGCCGGAGTTTGCAACATTTAATGTTCCACCGGAGCCTTCGGCTTCTCCCTCGCCGACTTCTCCCTCACCCCAGCCGTCGGGTTCTACCTCACCGGAGCCGTCTCTTCGGTTGAGAGACTCATCTCCCTCACCGGAGTTGTTCAGAAACTGCGAGGTGACATCGCCAACATCTTCCGGCCCGCGGATTATATCCTCGAGGATGTTTTCCTGATTTTCGTCTCGTTCCATAGTTTCTGCAAATTAAGAACAATGCACAAAACTTTAGTTGGGTAACTTGTTCCATATGTCAAGATACATCTACCCACAAACTCGTATAGGTCGGAACTAGTATCGTAAACTCGTATCGTAAACTCGTAAGGTCGGAGCAAAAAAATTCCCTAACACAAAAAATCCTAAGTGTTTGAATTTCTAAACCTAAGCAAAAAATCCTTTAATTCATACATTCATATATTCATACATTTTAAAAATAGCAATTTCTTCTAAACCCTCACCGAGAGGGGGCGGCGCGAGCGGGGGCGTGGAGGCCGGGCGCGGCCGGCGTGGAGGACGTGGCCGGCGTGGAGGGCGCGGCCGGCGTGGAGGGGCCTGGCCGGCGTGGAGGGCGCGGCCGGCTTCGGGCTCTTCACGTACTGCCTCACTGCAATGTCAGTGCAAATTTTTAATTCATAGCAAACAACTTTAAATTTCATTGCAACTAAAAATAACATTGCTTTGATAAATTTTCAAACTTTGCTAAATTTTCTTATACACTAATAAAATAATTTTCACCACATAAAGGTTTAATACATTACTACACATCACATAAAGGTTTAATACATTACATTGATTTACATAAATGCCATGAACCCTTCTTCGCGTATGTCCCTGGCCTATGATCGCTTCGGCCGTAACCATGGAGCATCTTCATTATTTAACGGGATGCTTGGGTCAGTTTTCACTGTGAAGGGCGGAATTTCATCAAACTTATCATAATCTGCTGACATGTCTGTCTTGTCCTCGACTCCCACGATGTTTCTTTTCCCTGAAAGAACTACGTGACGCTTTGGCTCATCGTCTGATGTATTCGTTTGCTTATTTTTTCTTTTTTTCGGTCTGGAGGACATGTCCTTCACATAAAAACCTGAGCCACATCATTGGCTAGGACGAATGGTTCGTTCCTGTAACAACCAAGATTCTTGAGATCCACTGTTGTCATTCCGTACAGCTGGTCTACCTTTATCCCTTCTCCCTTCATGTTGACCCAACTGCACCGAAACAAAGGGACCTTAAAAGTAGGTCCATAGTCAAGTTCCCATATCTCTCTATGTAACCATAGTATGTGTCCTTTTTCCCATTCTCGTCTGTTGCATCAAAGCGGACACCACTGTTTTGGTTGGTGCTCTTTTTATCTTGGGCGATCGTCAAAATATATTCCCATTTATCTCGTACCCTTGGAAATTCAATACAGTCGAAGATGGTGACGCGGCCAACAAGTAGAGCTGATCTCCGACAGTGGTGTCATTCATGAGCTGTAATCGCAACCAACTGCTGAAAGTTTCCATGTGTTTTTCTTTAATCCAGGAGTCAGCCTCCCCGGGTTCTTGGAGCGTACATAATTCTTGTGTTCCTCGATATACGGAGCCACGAAGGTGGAACTTTGTAGAACTGTGTAGTGTGCTTGAATTAAAGAATGCCCGTCCCTACATATCAGTGCTTTCTTTCCTAGCGTGACTTTTCCACTCAGTCTCCCCTCATGCCGCGATTCAGGAACACCAATCGGTTTAAGGTCAGGAATAAAGTCAACACAGAACTCAATGACCTCCTCCGTTCCATAGCCCTTTGAGATGCTTCCTTCTGGCCTAGCACGGTTATGAACATATTTCTTCAAGACTCCCATGAACCTCTCGAAGGGGAACATATTGTGTAGAAATACAGGACCGAGAATGGCAATCTCGTCGACTAGGTGAACCCGGAGATGCGTCATAATATTGAAGAATGATGGGGGGGAACACCAACTCGAAGCTGACAAGACATTGGACCACAACCTTCTGTAAACTTGGTAGAGTTACTGGATCGATAACCTTCTGAGATATTGCATTGAGGAATGCACATAGCTTCACAATGGGTACTCGAACATTTTCCGGTAGAAGCCCCCTCAATGCAACCGGAAGCAACTGCGTCATAATCACGTGGCAATCATGAGACTTCAGGTTCTGGAATTTTTTCTCTGCCATATTTATTATTCGCTTTATATTTGATGAGAAGCCAGCCAGGACCTTGATACAGCTCAGGCATTCAAAAAAGATTTCCTTCCCTGCTTTGGTAAGAGCGTAGCTGCTTAAGTATTGACGCCTTTTATCCGTCTGCTTGTTGTATGGGTCTTTCATACGTTGCTGGTCCTCCCGTGCTTCTGGTGTATCTTTTGTCTTCCCATACACGCCCAGGAAGCCTAGCAGGTTCACACAAAGATTTTTCGTCACGTGCATCACGTCGATTGAAGACCGGACCTCTAGAACTTTCCAATAGGGTAGCTCCCAAAATATAGATTTCTTCTTCCATATGGGTACGTGGTTGTCAGCGTCATTCGGAACAGATAGACTGCCAGGACCCTTTCCAAAGATTACTTCTAAATCCTTGACCATGTCATATATAACATCACCATCAGGGAGGTTAGGCTTCTTCCGGCGATCTGCCTCACCATTGAAATGCTTGCCTTTCTTTCTTACGGCATGACTGTTCGGAAGAAATCGACGATGCCCCAGGTACACGTTCTTGTTTCCCAAATGTATACTTCCAGTCTTATCTAAACAGTGCGTGCATGCATTGTATGCCTTGTTTGACTGTCCTGAAATGTTACTAAGAGCAGGCCAATCATTGATGGTTACGAAAAACAACGCTCGTTGGTCAAATTCCTGTTGTTTGTGCTCATCCCACACACGTACACCTGGTTCGGACCACAACTGCAAAAGTTCATCAACTAATGGCCTTAGGTACACATCAATGTCGTTGCCGGGTTGCTTCGGGCCTTGGATGAGCACTGGCATCATAATGAACTTCCGCTTCATGCACAACCAAGGAGGAAGGTTGTAGATACATAGAGTCACGGACCAAGTGCTATGACTGGAGCTCTGCTCCCCAAAAGGATTAAATCCATCTGTACTTAGACCAAATCTTCAGTTCCTGCGTCATCTGAAAATGTCGGGAACTCTTTGTCGATTTTGCTCCACTGGGACCCATCGGCGGGGTGTCTCAACTTCCCGTCTTTCTTACGCTCTTCTTTGTGCCATCGCAACAACCTGGCATGCTCTTTGTTTTGAACAGACGTTTCAACCGTGGTATTATAGGAGCATACCACATCACCTTAGCAGGAACCCTCTTCCCGGGGGGGCTCGTCATCGCCCTCAACATCACCAGGGTCATCTTGTCTGATCTTGTACCGCAGTGCATTGCATACCGGGCATTTATCCATATTCTCGTACTCCTCACCGCGGTACAGGATGCAGTCATTAATGCATTCATGTATCTTCTGCACATCTAATCCTAGAGGGCAGATAGCCTTCTTTGCTTCGTATGTAGTCTCGGGAAATTCGTTATCCTTTGGAAGCTTCGGCTTCATTATTTTCAGTAACTTCTCAAATCTCTTGTCAGAACAACCAGTCTCTGCCTTCCATTTCAGCAGTTCCAGTGTGGTACCGAGCTTTGTGATGCCATCTTCGCAATTTGGGTACAGCAAATTTTTTTGATCCTCTAGCATGGCCTCCAATTTTAGCTTCTCCTTTTCTGTATCGCATTCTCGCTTTGCATCAGAAATGACCCCACCAAGACCATCAGCGGGCTTCTCCTTTTCATTGTCTTCCATCCTAACCCCTCTTTCTCCGTGCTTGGTCCAACAATTATAGCTCGGCATGAAACCTCTCCGAAGCACGTGGTCTTGAATGGTTTTCGGGTTAGAGTACTCCCTGACGTTCCGACACTTCTCACATGGACAAGGCATAAAATTATCCACTTTGTTTGCCTCAGCCACTTCGAGAAATTTATGCAGGCCTGCAATAAACTCGGAACTGCGTCGTTCGCCGTACATCCATCGCATCCGTGCATCCATCTGCATCATATAATTAAGTTTATCAAATACCATTACAATAACATCTTGAATAGTGAAATGACCACCGTACATCGACACATGCAATATTTCTGTATCAATTACAGATGAAAAGGATAAAATTGCTAACCTCAGTCGAGGATATCGTTTTGTGTGAACTTAAGTGTGGGTCGGGCATTTCATCGAACACATCTTGTGCGTGGCAAAGGAAAAAAAAACTAGCACCCACTTCCCACCAATCCAAGAAAAAAAACAGAGGAGAGAAGAGGGGGTGGGTTATATATAGGCATGGGAGGGGTATTAGTCCCGGTTCGAGACACGAACCGGGACCAAAACTCCGAGGCACGCCACGTGTCTGGCTCTGGAGCATTGGTCCCGGTTCGTGCCACGAACCGGGACTAATGTCCCCAACTGAACCGGGACCAATGCTCCACGGGGGCCTGGCAGCTCGAACCGGGACCAATGCCAGGCACTGGTCCCGGTTTTTCTCTGAACCGGGATTAATGACTGGGGCGGCTCTGAACCAAAGACCCATTTTCTACTAGTGGCAGGGTCTGTTCGCCGCGCAGCTAGCGATGGGTTCTGGATGGCGACGTGCACCCTGCCCATGTTGACCTTGAGACGTACGCCACACACTTAAATTGTCTAGTACGCCGGCCCCATACGTTGCTAGCTACGACGGTAATAGCGACCCGCGAGTCCATTCTGCACCCGTGTGATGTTGTTGAGCACAAAAATACGAGGAAGGTCTATGTACATAGAGCTTCACTTTGTGCATGCTGCCACGATCGTTGTATGACTTCAGACCAGGCGCTGCGAATAGAGCACGTACACCATCCGCACACGGGCTCGGGCTGCAGCTATTGGTACTAGCAAAATGCCCGTGCGTTGCCACGGGCGAACAAAATGACCCATTGCGCACACGCAAAATGACTCATCTCACTCTACCAGGAAACAATGATCATGTCTTACATGATGATCAAGTTCATATAAAAAATGATCATGACAAATTCAGATAGTGCAACACAATGCACTTGTCGATTTATTTAGAAAAGTTGAGACACCGGATGTGCTAGCAAAACCATTGTTATTCGACTGTGCCTTGACAAAAGGTTTTCCACTCGTCTCTTTGTTTCGTTGTACATCTTATTCTGGTCATACTTCAAACATAAGTATATCAGCAAACAAAATTACACCTATACTAATGTACACTACCTCAAGACAGAATTTTAGTGACATAGATAGTCAAATAAAATATGAGTGCCATCCTTACAAGCAAAGGCCGTGTCTGTGAGCCATATCTGCAAACATATTGTGTCCGTTGCATCCGAAATTCTTCTTGACTCAGCATAGAATTGACATGTACAACTTACCTAATAGTTACAGATTCGCAGATCAATTTTCACTGCTCAAAATATAAATCAACAACATCTCATAGATCTCTACCCAGTGCTGCCATGTTTCACTACGGAACCACAATAATAACAAAACAATGCACGCTCTTTTAAAGATGCCTAAAAAGGCTCTATTAAAGATGCCTGAGAATAGAAGATAGTTTCATGGGCGACACCCTGTGTGCCTGTTGCGAAGAAGACGCCCGCGGGCTCTGCCTCTGTGCCCTTCTTCATATCCGCCGCCAGCGACTCACGGCGTGTCCCAAAATCAAGTGGTACCTGTAGAAAGAATAAACAGAAATTGGGGAGATCAGATTAGGCAAATACGGAGCATTACTGCAGTCCCTGTTTTATGTTTCTGAATTAGCTTCTCTCCTTCTTCAGCACGGTATGGCTTGTCATTGAAGAAGGCAGAGAGAAGCTGGTATTTATAGAAAATTAAAGGCTGCAGAGTAGAACTAAGCAGTACATCAAACTGATTCTTTACTGCTAACCTATTGATGATCCTTCCGCTGTCATGGAAAGAACAGGCCAACAGTGGCCGGTGAAGAAAGAACCTGGAAAGCAGTCTCGACATGGTGGAGTCTCGGACGGATGTGGCCGCTGGAGCGCGTCGTCCACCAGCAACTCCGGCCGACGCCCCACTGTCACCACGAGAAGCACCTCTCCAAGGTCGCCAGAACCCCATGTGTACTCAGCGCTAACTTCGGACCATGTCAGGCATTGCACCGAGCACCTTCTAAGCGTATGACGGACGGAACTGGCCGCTGGAGCACGTCGACCACCAGTAACTCTGGTCGTATCCTCACCTCCTCCGCAAGTCGGCGCTAATAGTGAAACCAAGCTGCCGTCGTTCACCTTGGCTGCAGACTCCACTCCTTGGGGACGGAGGATAGAGACAGAGTAAGAGAGGGAGGAAGACAGACGCGATTCGGGTTCTGGGAAGTGGCTCATCAGAGGGGCGAGGCGGCGGCGGAACTGCATGGCCACCGTCGCTAAGAGCTGTGGCCGCCGTCGCTGGATCGCGGGGACCTCGGCCGGGATCCATGGCAGCGGGGAGCAGAGGTACCGTCGAGGACGTGCTTGGCGGCGCTGTTGTGGGTTGTCGGCGCCGGAGCAGAGTGGAGGCAGGGCCGGCCCGGGAGTAACCACGAGCACAGCGAAACTCGAGGCTTCCGCCGGCGGCCGCTGCGTCTCCCGTCGTTGCCGCCGCTGGGACGAGAGTGAGGGAGGGGATCGTGTGAACGGGTGTCGTGGGTCAACGGGTTTTGGGATCGCGGGTTGATTTCCAGAATTTAGAGGGGCTAAATTGCAAAAGTTGCACGACGTACGTACGTACGGTCGTTAAGACAGATTATATAATAGAGATAGGCGTATAGCACACGAGTCGAAGTCAAGCACATGCATGGCCTGTTCGCCGCAGCCTAGTGCTAGTGCTATTTGTGGGCACAACATGGGGGCCAAGTTGACCTTGAAACGTGCGCCAAATTCATTTGCTCTGATTTAAATATGACCCACTCCTCAATCTATTTGTCAAAAATGACCCATTGCAAAACATTGTCAAAATTGACCCTGGTGGGGTGTACAAAAGTCGACACGTATCCTTACGCCAACTCAAATGGCGGAAAAGGACTTCCCGCTGGCTGGCTCAGGTGGCAGCAGGTGACTTTCAGACTTCCTAAACTGCCGTAAGTCACTTTGTGTTGTGGCAAACAACATCACTATGGCCACTTTGCGCCCGCTGAAAAGCAACACGTGTCTTTCATCCAACTGGAATGGCGGGAAGCCACTTTTAACCGCAATTTGAGTTGGCGGAGGGACACGTGTCGCTTTTTTTCCATCCCACCAGGGTCAGTTTTGACAATTTTTTCAGTTGGGGTCATTTTTGACAAATAGATTGGACAGTGGGTCATATTTGTACAAAAATCGAACAGAAAGGGGCGTGCCATCGTCTCCGGCGGCACCCCTTTGTCCGGTCTGACCAGTTTTATTCAGCACCCCGAGAGGATCTCCAAATTTGGAGGCGGATGATGATGGACACAATGTTCGGACAAGCCATCAGATAGTCGCGTCCCGCTTGACAGACATAGACGCCCGGCGTAAAATTCATCCTCTTGCTCTCCATTGCCGCCCATGACGCCAAAACATTTTACATTTAACAAATCTCTCTTTCCTATCCGTCGCCGTCGCAAACCTCTTTTTTCTCGTCACCTCGAATGCCTCCGCCTCCGGGACTCTCCCGACCTCCCAATAAGGCGTCGGCGCCAGACGAGGTGCAGACGAAGGCGACGAAAATGGACCCAGTGGAACTGCCGGAGGGGTTCTTCATGGACCAAATCTAGTGCTTTGTGGCGTATGTCGGCCAAGATGACCGACGACACCGCGCAAAGGAAAGAAGCCCGGAAGGCCTTCTCTCCGCCGCCCAAATACTAGGCGAATTGAGACAAGGAGTTCCTCCTTTTAGGAGTTTCTCGCTGTCTGTCTTAAACTACCATAATGACCCACTTGCGCCAGCACATCAAACATGTTTCTCCTCCTCGCCGGAGCTAGGCAAGAACATGCCAACGACATCAACCCGGTCGCCCCCTACAAGTAAGGCCGAGGCATCAAGCTCAACCAGTACGCCCCTACCGCAACTCGCCCGTGCTACGTCGATCGACAGGCAGGAACGACGGCTCGACTTCCCAGCAGCAAATGTAAAGAATGATAATAAAATGGGCAGATCCAAATGGGCCGACCATTTGGGATGGCGTTTTCGTATTGTGCCGGACATGTGTCCAACACCCAAGCGGACACAATTTAGAGAGACGGACGAAGTCCGAAATGCCGCTAGAGAAGCTCTCACCACGCTGCAAACACGTGGCACGGAAGCACACAAGTTAACTTGTCGTAGTATAGTTCTATGGCCCCCTTCTTTTCAGCTTATTTTCCAGATTCTCCCACAAGCTACCCTCCATCAGCTTCTCCCAGAATCTCGTTTTTTAAATTTGATTAAACTTCTAAATTTGTCTTCCCAATACTTATTTAGAAGTTTAAACAAATTTAAAAAACAAGATTCTGGGAGAAGCTGATAGAGGGTAGCTTCTGGGAGAATCTGAAAATAAGCTGAAAAGAAGGGGTCCTATAGCTGTCCCCGCAAGCTTTACACAAAGTGCAACGCGTTGGCCGCAGGATGAATAGTTAAGGTCGGACACGAATGTTTGTTAGCAATGGCTGGCCATCACTGAAAACCGTGTAGAACCAAAGCAGTGTGCGTCTCTTTTAGTACTATTGTTTTTGTAATCGATATAATCATGTACTATTTGCTGGTTTAATATATATGGTATTTGCTAAAAAAAATGTGCCCAGCTATCAGTTTGCATGGTATGAGCTCATGGCAACACACTGACTCACGCCACTCCACCGGTACGGCGGTACCCACAGAATTTAGCACGCACGAGGACGACGATCCATTCGCAAAAACACAAACATCGCTCAGCTAGATCGTGTAAACGCAGAAAGGACATAAGAGCATCTCCAAGCATGTCCCTCAAATCCGCCCCAAACGCCCGGGCGGACAGCCCGGATGGCATTTGGGCCAAAATCCTTGACCCAACCAGCTCCCCTATAGTCAGCCCAAACGTCCGGGCTGTCCGGCACACCCCAAAGGCAGCCCATATGTAGGGCGGGTTTGGGGCCGCCCGGACGCGTCCGCCACGTCGGATCTGTCAAGGCGGGCCTACCCAACTTTCCCCTCAAATCGGCCGGAATTCCCCTTCCACCACCGCTCCGTCCAGTTTTGCCCGCCCACCGTTCTCCGCCGCCGCCCCCGTCCGACCGCGCCGCCGCCCCCGAAGGCACAGACTCCACGCCCAAGTCCGGGGCAACCGCCGGAGCCCTTTGGGAGCCGCCGGAGCCCGTTTTGACATAGTTTTCGGTACGTTTTGCATCGACGGACATCCACCTCGCTCTAAAAGTGTTTGTTGAAACGCCGGAGCCGGATTTTTGAGAAATTTTTCATGCATGTAGGCATGAATTCTTCGTCCGATGAGGACCATGATTACTCGGCCGTCGATGACTTCATTTACAAGGAGTTCGTCGAAGGGTCGAGTGATGAAGACAAGCTTGACGACGGAGACGAAGAGAACGCCATGTCCATGATGAGCATGCAAGAGGAATTGGAGAAGGAGGAGCATGTTCTTAACTTCAAGGGATCAATTAAGGGGCGGATCACCGTGAAACGTGACAGGCTCAAAGGAGCTCGAGATCTCTATGACGATTACTTCAAGCGTCCGAATCCGGTGTTTCATGAGGGTTTTTTCCGACGCCGGTTCCGGATGAGCTCAGGGCTGTTTGAGCGCATACAGGAGGAAGTCACAAAATATGATGATTATTTCAAGTTGAGGTATGATTGCTGCCGGAAGTTATCCTTCTCCCCTATGCAGAAATGCACCGCTGCTTTGAGGATGCTCGCCTATGGGAAAGCTGCTGATGCCGTAGATGAGTATGTTCGAATGGGAGAGAGTACATGCATTGAGGCTATGGAGCACTTTGCATACGCTGTCGTGAAGGTTTTTGGGCCAAGATATCTGCGAGAACCTAATGCTGAGGATACCGCAAGGCTACTTGCACTAGGAGAAGCAAGAGGATTTCCTGGAATGCTAGGTTCAGTGGATTGCATGCATTGGCAATGGAAAAACTGTCCAACGGGATTGCGTGAGCAGTACCAAGGGTACAGCAAGGAGGCTACAATTGTACTTGAAGCTGTGGCATTCCGACTTGTGGATTTGGCATGCTTTTTTTGGCATGCCCGATTCTCACAATGATATCAATGTGCTTCAGCGCTCTCCCCTGTTCAAGAGGCTTTGTGATGGGGAAGCTCCACCATGCAACTACACCGTCAACGGACACGACTACACCATGGGTTACTATCTTGCAGATGGTATATATCCTCAGTGGGCGGCTTTTGTGAAAACTATAAGTAATCCCATTACTCCCAAAAGAAAAGCATTTGCAGCTGCGTAGGAATCAGTTAGGAAAGATGTGGAGAGGGCATTTGGTGTGTTGCAGGCTCGTTGGGGCATAGTTCGTGGAGCGGCTATGATGTGGGATCCGGAGGTTCTATGGCAGGTCATGACTTGTTGTGTAATTTTGCACAACATGATTGTGGAGGATGAGGGAGAAGGGGCTGCTCGCATTGACTTTGAGAAGCCCGGAGAACATGTCCACCTACCTGAACAAGAAGCAGAGTATGTCTTGCAATTCCTTGAGATGCATCGACAACTTCGTGATCAAGTTGTGCACACCCAACTACTCACAGATCTGGTGGAACACATGTATGTCTTCATGGGGAGGGACTGATTTGTCCGGCTACTTTTATTTGTTTAAGTACAATTATTAATTGTAATAACATGGTGTGAACTTTTTTAAAACATCAAAACTATCTCTATGATGGATGTTGCATTGCTTGCATGGATTTGGGCGTCAATTTTTGTGCATTGTGGTTGTAGGAGCCCAATTTTGGGGGTCGTCCGGTCGGTGTCCGCGGACGCGTCCGGGCGCGTCCGGGCGTAGTTTGGGGGGCGGATTTGAGGGCTCCGCTTGGAGATGCTCTAACACCGGGTGAAGCCGCGGCCGTCCCCTGTATCCACATCCGGCCGATACCGGGCAGAGCCGCAAAGGCAGAACATGGCGGCCGGAGGCCCTATGTCGCACAGGTCGGGTGAGTGCATATCTAGTGATCCCACCCATAACATGCTCCCATGCTCCCATTTTTGAAAAATTCAATTTTGGTAGTTTCAAAAATTCTGCAAAAAATTGAGAATGTTAACACGGAATGTGTCGACATGCTCCAAAAATTACAGATCCAAAATAGAAATACACATTGAGAAACAAAAAAGACAAATATAGCATGAATAGTGTCACTGTTTTTTTTTACACTATTCATGCTATATTTGTCTTTTTTGTTTCTCAATGTGCTTTTCGATTTTGGATCTGAAATTGTTGGAGCATGTTGACACATTCCGTGTCAACATTCACACTTTTTTGCAGAATTTTTGAAACAACACATTTTGAAAATTTTCAAATGGGAGCATGGGAGCATGGAGGGGATGGGATCACTAGATATTTTCCCCAGGTCGGATAACAGAATGCTGTTATCCGTCGTTCTCTTTTTTTTATACTCCCTTTTCAATTGTAATGTACCAAAACATTTTAGTTGCAGGTTTCGAACATCTGGGACTGGAGTACTAGCAGACAAGTATGTAAGTGCATGTTTTTGACAAATTTAACTACTCCGTTTTTATTCACACACTCAACAAAAAGAATCTCTACTGTGGCATGTTTCGTTTTAAGAGGACCAACTCAGACTCAGCTAACAGGAGCAAACAAAATTATTCCTAAAAATTACGCATGCATGACGTCACCCCATCAAGCCATATATGAACCGACTTTATGATTTCGTCAGCGCCAAGCATGCAACGATCCGTCCGATACGGATCGGACGGCCCTCCGGTTTGTCGGCCGCTGATGCCGCCAGGCCAGGCTGGCGACATCAATTCCCTCCTTCCATGCTCTTCTTCCAGAACGTTCGGAGCTCCTCCAGAATCTAACAGGCTTGCCATTCTGTTGGTTCACTCGATCATGTCGTACTCGGGAATGGCAGTGAGATCGGGGGCGAACCGCGGCTGCATCCTCCCGGCGCTCTTCACGCGCGCCACCTGGCTCCTCCTGGCCACCATCGCCGGCACTGTCTTGTACGCCGCGTTCTCGTCCACATTCTCCGCGGGTGGGGCGAACACGATCGGCGAGACCGACCTGGCGCGCCTCCGCCGTCCTCCGGTGCCGGCGGCGGTGCTGTCCCTGTCGACGAGCGCCGCCGACGCCCTGACGGCGAGCGCGGCGACCTCCTCGCGCCGGAGCCCGTTGCGGCGGGCCTCGGACGGGAGCACGAAGTAGATCTGCCCCGGGCGGAGCTCCTCCGCGGCGCCCATGGCGGACACGTCGCCCTCGAACCCCATTGCGTCGGCGTCGCAGAGGAACCAGCCGTCGTCCCCCGCCACGGCGTCCTCGAGCGCGCCCGCCGCCGTGGCGTGCTGCGGGTAATCCCGGAGCTCCCCGGTCGGCAGCAGCACCATCGCCGTCGACGCCATCAGCCCCTCCGATCGCACCGCCGCCGCCGCACCGCAGCTAGACATGCACAGCCCCATTGCCGCCACGTAGTGTCTTGGCGTCTGATGTTGAGAATTTGTGTGACGATGTTGTTGGGTTGGCTTGCTTGGGGTAGAAGGAAGAGAGAGAGAGGGGCTGAGATGGCGATGTGATTTGGAGGTGCGGTTATATAGGAGGAGGCGAGCACTAGCAGGGAGAATGGGGATTTTTTTGTCGCGCAGCTTCGGGAAGGCGATCATGACAGGCTGGCGTTTGGCTGGGGCCAGGACAGCGCGATCGGGATAATTACTTTGTTCGTATCACGATCATTCGTTTCCATTTATAGCGTTTTTACTGATGCGATCTGGTCTGGGCCGGAGTAGCGTGTACGCGGTGAATATTTGATAGTCTTACTACGTGTGTGCTGACTCGGCAGCCAGCGCCAATGATAATCAGGAATAGCTTTGAACTAGTTGCCGTATGTACTTCATGGAACATGCGTCGTACGTATAACCACGGTAGTTTACGGGTGTAGAGTCAAGAAGTGCAGTAATACTGTACTCTGATGTGATCCATAGCTCAATGCGCAGCTCTCGCTCAAAGAGTCCGTACTAAGAATATGCTTGCGTCTGTCCTGATGTGATGTGTTATGTGTGTGCATATGGGCTATATATTGACTCAGCTGACGAGCGTTTTCTGTCAACTGATCTGTCTTAATTTATGGAGTCGTATCCTGTTGCTATACATAGTAGTGCATGCAGGGTACAGACCGCTAGTTGACTAAACTAATGTTTCATTTTCGATCGATCAACAGAGAACAGTAGATTTCGGGATATCTTGATGATACAAGCGAAAAGCAGTGGCGTATCCCGTTCCGTGTAGCAAGATTCAAAGCGGCCGAAATCAGACGTACGGTTTTGCAGAAACTCGTGTGCGTTTTAGCTACCGCTAGCTATAACCAGCGGCGGCCAGTGGAGCTAGATAGCTACTCGATCGATCCAGCTAGCTGCAATTGCGTGCGGTTTGTTTCCTCGATCGGGACGGAAACGCGGCGACAGAGACAGTACAAGCGCAAGCGCATGCATCGCATCATCATACTCGTGGTCGTGGTGGAGGACAAGAGGCAACATATCTAAGGCCTCCTTTGATTCGCTTTTTCAAGAACATGCAAGACATGCATGTCATGACATTAAGATAGGAGTTGTTACAGATTACAACGCAGTATTACTGCCCGCCCGAAAAAAAACAGAAAAACGGCTACTCCTCGCGCCTCTTCGCGCTCTGTCTAGCTTCCGCCCAAATCTGAAATTCAGACTTGATTCTACTAAGGATTACATCATCAGAGGCAAAAATACCGTCAAAATGTCTATTGTTTCGCTCTAACCACAAAACTCTGCAACAAGCAATGACTAGCGTTGCCAGGTTCTTTCTTCTTACTCTAGGCTGACAGGTCTCTAGCTGATGCCACCATGCTCTAAGCTCGCTGTCATGCTGTGGTATGAACTGCTGCAAACCTACCTCTGACAGCAATCTAAACCAGAGCGTCCTCGTGCTGGGACATTGAACTAACAAGTGGTCTATAGATTCCGCATGCTGATCACAGAAGAGACACCTGCTTGGCCCCTGCATCCCTCTTGCTGCTAAGCGAACCCCAGTCCAACATCTATTTCTTATGGCAAGCCACATGAAGATCTTCTCCTTTGATTCGCAGATTTCTACAAGAATTTTGTACGATTTGGATCATATTGATTTTTCTATCCGAATGTGTTTGATTCAGGAATTATTTCCGTAGGAACTTTGTAGTGTATTTCAAACATGAGCTCAAACCCCATGAAAAAATTCCTTATTTTGTTTCTATGTTCGTAGGATTCTAGTGGACAGGGCAACTTAATCCTACACAATCTCTATTCATTTAGTTCTGCTACCTGTGAATCACAGTAGGCCTAAGTCACATGATACCGTAATACTGTACCATACTACTTCTGATTCAAAAAGACTATCGCGACTAGTACTGTGTTCAGCTGAACCGGAGAATCTCTTTTCATGGGACCATTAATCCGGATCGAAGGGAGTAGCATTTATGAGTTTCTAAGCAATAAATTTGTGACTGTTCACAAGATGTGTGTTTATAATTCCTAAAAAAAAAAAATAGGCTATTTCGAATTTGGTTCCTAAAATCGAGTGTTCTCAACATATATTTTGTAGACACTCACAATTTTGTTTCAATATTTTTAGAAACTTATATATTTGAATTTATTAAATTGATACAAGCTATCACTGAGTGTGGCAATGTGGTATCACTACAAGATATGCTCTTGAGTCCAAGCATATCAAGCATAGGCGTGTGGGGGGGGGGGGGGGGGGGGGGGGGCTAAGGGCATCTCCAGTGCCCTCAGGAGCCCCACAGGCCACCTTTTTGGGCAAATAGCGCCGAAATTCTCCTCGTCATGCCCTCCGGGACCTCAAATAGCGTCGTTTTAACACCGGCGCACCCAGGCCGAACCCACCGCGCTGGGTTTGGCCTGGGGTGCCTTCTTGCATGCAAAGGCCACAGTCAGCCTCTCAGCTCCCTCTCTCCTCTCTCTCCTCTCTTTTCCCAGGCCCACCACGTGCAACCGTGCTCCCTCTCTCTTTTTCTCCCACCGTGCTCGCCCCTCGCCGCCGAGCTCGCCCCCGTCACCGTGCCCACGCGCCGCCGCCCCTCCGCCCCTCCGCCCAGCTCCGCCGCCGGGAGAACCGCGAGTTTTTTCCGCTTCTTCTCGACCTCGCCGCGCTCTTCCTCGCGCCGCATCGATCCCGACAACGCCTCCGAGCTCGCGTGCCCGTGGCCGTCCGCCGCCGCCCCTTCTCTGCTCCTGATCCGGGCTCGACCTCGTGCCGCCGCCCCACCCTCTGCCCCCAGCTCGAGCTCCGCGGCGCTCGTGGCCAGGACGCTCGTGGCCAGGACGTCGCGCTCGAGGGCCACGGCCCGTCTCGAGAGGAACGCCACCGCGGTCGCCCGGCTCGGCTAGCAGCTCAGAGGCCACCACGCGCGCAAGTGTGAGAAGCCACGCTGCAGGGGCCCGAGATCGACAGCCACCAGGCCACGTCGCCGTGGCCGTCCCGCCTCCAGGCCACGCAGCCTCCATGGCGAGCTCCCTGCTCCGCCCCGCCGCGTGGAGAGGCCAACGGCAGCCGCGGACATGGCGAGCTCGCTGCTCCGCCCCGACATCACCATGAGGGCTTTTCGAAGACGACTTGGTGGCGGGGAAGTAGACGGGCGGAGGCGGCCGATGGCGGGGAAATAGGAGGGGCGCGGGATCCCGGCGGCGTCCATGTTGAGGCTGTGCGGGAGGCCATGGCGTCGGGCTCGAGCTCCGGCCTACATCTGACTTTTTGTTTTGACTTGCTCGTCTGGGGATGGGTGCGGCTGGGAAATTCCTCTCCCCAGGACTCGGTTTAGCGCCGGCGGAATAAGTTTGGCCCCCAGGACGGCTTATTTTCATCCTGGGGGGCACCAACGACTGGAGATGCCCTAAGGAGTAGGACCGTAGGATGAAGATCATGTTGTCGCTGCTTGCAGTTAGTCAAAAGTAGTAGTCCCTCCGTTTTTAAATATAAGAGGTTTTGGGTCTCACATGTTGACTAGGTGCGGACCAAAATGAGTGAACATACATAATAAAACATATATATACATGTAAATGTGAACAAAATCTAAAACATGTTATATTTAGAAACGGATGGAATACATGCATTGCCTTAGGGCGGACACAGTCAACTGACAATTAAGCATTTCCTTATTCCAACCAACGGTGAGTCCAGGAAATAATTGGAGGGTAGGCTGAGAGTTAACAACGACTAAACTAAATGACTACTTTAAAAAAAAGTCAGTATGTAAGACATGAAATTATTTAAGACAAAATATCATAATTTTTCAGGTCAAAAGCATACAAATCACACACTAATACATCTATTAGTAGAAAAAAACAACAAAAGAATAAAGTGAACTCTATTAAAACTAGTAAACAGACATGTACCTTTAGTAAACTTTCTTTCACATCCAAGACCAAACGCATGGCTTCAACAATATTTTGATTCTTCCTTTGCAAAGCTAGCGAGAGCTGATTTGTGGTGTTTAATTGCATCTTTGCAAATCTGGAAATATATTAGACATCGATAAATTAACCAGAGCTAGTAATTACAAATTTGCAATACAGAGATAGGTAGATAGCAAAATAATTTGGGGATTGGACAAATATCAGCGTTCTGTTGCCGAACGCCGACGATTGACGAGCTGCGATGCGCCCAGGCGGCACTCCGCTCTCGGTGCACAGCGACTTCCCGGCTCCGGCCCCCACCCAACTTTCCCCGCCGGCCGCCACTAGCCCGCTAGGCCTAGGCGGCTAGGCGCTAGGGTTTGGCAGATGGGCGCGTCCGCCGTCCGCGCGCGGCGCTCCGCCAGAGGCTCGGCTGCGAGATCCCCAGACTCCTTCGGGGCGGTCGGCGTCGGTGGCTCCCCAGTCGCCGGTCGGCCGGACCATGTGTGGCCGCCTCCGCCTAGCTGGCTGCTGCTCTCCTTGCTTCAGTGAGCTGCGACTCGCAGAGAGGTCTGGACGATTGCTTCGTTCGATCCGTGTTTCCTGTGCGATGCAAGCGTATGTAGTATGGGCTGAAATTTACTCACCTAATCACTACGGGAAACAGTCGATACGCCGACGGCCGGACGCCGTCGGCGTAGGCACGTTTGCCGTCGGCATAGGCCTACGCCGACAGCGGCCGTCGGCGTAGCAGCCGTCGGCGTATCCGTAACCGTCGGCGACGCTGCAGTGGGACCCACAAAACGGCATCCTTCCGTCTCCGTCTGCTACACCCATACGCCGACGGCAGTGCCGTCGGCCTCTGCGTGCCACGTGGAGTGATCATGTGCGTCTGGGAAGCGCTCTACGCCGACGGCAATACCGTCGGCGTATCCTTGACCATTTGGTCCTTTTTAGGCGACGTGGCATCATCCTGTGCGCTGGGAGTTGCCCTACGCCGACGGCTAGCCTTGACCATAATTTCCAGTTTTAGCTGCTTGTTGCTGCTGGTTTCTAGCACATTTTAAATACAACTAAAATTGCACAAATTATAAAACATTACAGAAACATCACAGAAACATCACATAGATATCCAAAATGATACAAACATGATTCAAATTCATCCAAGCATTCATACAAACTCCAAACAAGTTCGAATTCACACACGCTACACCCGAACACATCCTACACCTCCCGAGAGCCCGAGGCCGATGATTCCTTGACTTGGCTCATCTTGGTCAATCACCTGCATTGAGAAAGGATAAACTTTTAAGCATGTTGAAAAATGTAGTAAATAAGAATAAAGACGTAATGCAATTAAGAAGAAGCATGTTGAAAGACTAAGCATGTTGAAAAGTAAATTGTACGCAAAAGGACATAAAAGACCTCACCCCTAATCATCACTCTCATAGTTAAGTCCTGGGTTCTCATCATCACTATCAACATCACTATCACGAGTGTTGTATATTGGAACCTCCTCGCACGATGGAGGCTCATCATCGTCATCACTATCACTCTGTAACTTGTTGAGCATATCTATATCCTTTAGATTCACCACTACGTCACCACCTGTTTGTGCATTGTCCTCGCGGTCCTCAAGACCTTGTATGCCAAAGTCCCCAAAGGTTTGTTCCTCTTGATAGAAAATCCCTCGTATGTTTTAGGGTCAATGTTGTTGTAATCGTCTTCGGAGGGCATGGGTAGCTTACCACGTGGCGATACATGGAACACGACTTCCCAACCAATGAGTCCCTCTTTCTTGCATGGGTAGGGCAAATAATAAACTTGAAAGGCTTGGTGAGCCACAACAAAGACATCGGATCCATGGTAGGTGGTTGAAGGCTTAACTTCAACTAACCCAATGGAAGGTGTACTTTTGGTTCCATGCTCAGGGTCGAACCAGTGGCATTTGAACACAACAAGCTTGAGTTCTATGTTCGTGTTATTGAACGTCAGCTCGTATACGTTCTGTAACCTTCCGTAGTAATCATAATTACCGGCTCCTTTGGTGAAGACCCCGGTATTTATAGTCTTTGCATTAGGCCGACTGTTCTGGTGATGCTCTGTATGGAAGCGGTACCCATTCATATCATACTTCTCATACTTCTCGACTCTACGGTTACAACCTTGGGAGACACATCTCAACTCATCTGACATCACAACGTTGGCATCAGCTCCCTACAAGTACAAATTGTTTTGTGCATTAGTAAGAGGGATAAGACACGAATTGCAAGGTAGAAGGGACAGGTTTGAAATTACCTTTTCCTTGAACCAAACTGTGAATTTTTTCTTTCCGGGGGCAGGCTCTTTCAAAAGAGTGTCCAACGCGGCTTCATTGGGTCCATCTAATGTTCCCGACCACATTTCATCCGTGAATTGACTAAAAGGAGAAAATACGTATTAGAACGAAATCATGTTAGTAGTTGCAAAGTAATTTGTTTCCCATTTTACCTAAGGAAACTGCCCTCTTCTCCCTGCTCGTCGTGGGTCACTTCCTTCATGTTCATAAGCACATAGATCATTATGCACTCCAGCTCATCATTGGTCAAGTTATACCTTGTTGGGCCACCGCTCTTGCCACCGGGACACTGGAAGAGGACGAGCTTGGGGTCTCGCTTGGGCTCGTCGACATTGTACCGAGAGGCCTGGTTATGCATAGTGGGAACATCATCGGGGTAGTACGTTAGCCTGGCGTCTGCCATCTCCTGGAGGATAGTTGCCTCGGCTATGCATGACTCAATCTTATTTTTGTTTCCACATTTGGTTCGAATATACTTAAACTCTCTCTCAATACAAAACTGCCAACGAAACTGCACCGGTCCACCCAAGAGTACCTCGTTCGCAAGATGCACAACAAGATGTGCCATCGGAGTAAAGAAGCCTGGCGGAAATATCATCTCTAAGTTGCACAGCAACTCCGGCACTAGTTCATGCAGCTTCTGAATAATTAGGGGACATACTTGCTTAGCACAGAGCGTGCGGAAGAAATGGCTCAACTCCGCGAGCACTCGCCAGACACTGTCGGGGAGATACCCTCGAACCATCACCGGTAGCAGCCGCTCAATCCATATATGATAGTCGTGACTCTTGAGCCCGGTGACTTTTCCCGATTGTATATTGACTCCCTTACTTATATTCGAACAATAGCCATCAGGGAACATCACGACGAATTTGAGCCAATGGAATGCCTCAGACTTTTGCATACTATTAAGGCAGAAGTCAGCATGCGGCTTGAACCAGTTCTTTTGACGGCCTTCAGGAGGCTTCATGTGCATTCTCTCCCTATCACAGAGCTTCTTAACATCAACTCTAGCCTTAACATTATCCTTCGACTTCTCAGGAATGTTCAGGACTGTGTGAAAGAGGGACTCTCCAACATTCTTTTCGGTGTGCATCGACTGTGTGAAAGAGGGACTCTCCAACATTCTTTTCGGTGTGCATCACATCGATGCTATAGGGAAGTTCGAGGTCCTTGTAATATTCGAGTTGCGTCAAGCCTGCCACGTGAGTCCAGTTGTGCGCCACACCATATCCCACATATCGTGGGCCTTTTCCCTGGGCAGGCACGAGAGCACTTAGCTCGGCGTCAACAGCTGCACCATCGAAAGTTGGTATCGCTTTTTCTTCACGCTCAACTCTACCCTTCTTGAAGTTCTTTTTGTCTTCTCTAAACCGATGCCCTCTTTTGAGGAACTTTCGATGTGTGTCAAACGCGGAATACTTCCGTCCCGCCGTTAGCCACATGAACTCAAGTCGGTTCCTGCACACTGGGCATGGCCACTTACCAGCTGTACACCATCCGCAGAATAGGGCGTACCCGGGCATGTCATGCATGGAATTGTGATACCAAACTTTCATCAAGAAGTTTGTCTTTGATGCACGATCATATGTCAACGTCCCGTGGTGCCAAGAGTGGTTCAGATCATCCACAATTGGCTGCATGTACGCACTTAAATTCTTCCCCGGATATTCAGGACCTGGAATGATCAGCGAGAGGAATATGGTCTTCCTTTGCATTAGGGCTCCAGGAGGGAGATTGAGCGGAATAACAAACACGGGCCAGCAGCTGTACGAGGTAGTCGACAAACCATATGGATTGAATCCATCGGTTGCTATCGCGATTCTCACGTTTCGAGCATCTGCTGCCTCATCGGGGTGGTTCGCATCAAAGTTCTTCCATGCCGTACCATCAGATGGATGTCCCATCAATTCCCGGTCGTGCTCATCCTTGTATTTCTTCCCCGTTTTGTGCCATTGCATATGTGTGGCAGACTCTTTGTTCATGTAAAGCCGCTTGATTCTTTGTATGAATGGGAGGTAACGAAGAATCTTAACGGCGACATTTGACTGCGTCTTCGTACCATCGGCTCCTTTTACCACATGATACCTAGAGGCCTTACACAAGATACAGTACTTGTCATTGGCAAACTGTTTCCAAAACAAAAGGCATCCTTTTGGACAACAATCTATCTTCTGATAATCCATGCTGAGATCTCGCAGGATTTTCTTCGTTTCGTACATGCTTTGAGGCAGACAATGCCCTTCAGGCAACAGGTTACCAGTTGTTTGCAGATGCGCTTCAAAGCATGAACGGGTGCTGCCATACTGGAGCTTGTTGGCTAGTGCTTGCGAGATGGCATCGAGCTGAGAAACTTTTGCACCCTCGTACAGAGGCCTCTGAGACGAGGCCATCATATCAAAGAAGGCCTTCGCGGTTGGCTCTGGGTCCTCTGGTTGACGCGGTTCCTCCGGTTCACGCGGTTCCTCCGGTTCTGGAGGTTCCTCCGGTTCCTCCTGTGATGGTGGCGAATCTGGCATGTCGCCAGCACGGAGATCATCTAGCCAGTTTCTAATCCCATCATCTTCATTGCCATTGATCCGCTGCCGCATCACCCTGCCACTCTCGCGCTCGTACTCATCAAAGTTGACTGTCGTCACGAAGTTCGGCATATACCCACGAGAGAAGAGGTGTTTAATCATATCATCCTTTCCCTGACGTGTACGAAACTTGCAACGAGGGCAAGGGCACTGTCCACGAGCGCCTGACTCTGAACCCTTACGCGCTAACTCCTTCACTAACAAATGCGTCTTCCATACCCACTCATCTGTTTTGTCAACCAAACTAGTTCGGCCACTGTACATCCACCCATTATCTGCCATCCTCTGCTGCTTTACTGTGAGCCAAATAATAATAACATGAAATTAAATGCATCATATTTTTATTTTCTTGCATGCAATGTCACCATTTTATTACGGCCAAATTTTATCTTTTACAACATGCAAGGGTTCACATACACTTCTAATAGGTAGGGGCCTATCCCGCCCGAGTACGTGTAGATCGAGTCGTGTCCCATGTTCTACCCCGACCCGAGACGGAATTTCGGCAGCACCTCCCCGCTGTTCTTCAGAATACACGTCTCGAGCTTGTCAAGCCGAGAGGGTGTGCATCCGAAGAACAACAGGGAGGTGCTGCCGAAATTCCGTCTCAGGAAGGGGTAGAACGTGGAACACGACCCGATCTACACGTACTCGGACTGTCCAACAGGACAACCCGGAAGTGTTACGGTTATAAATATGCAAAGATGGACAATCCTGCATATTTATAAATTTGTAACCCTTCCGGATGGGATCTGACTCGGGTTACGCGACTGACTTGGTGATCTAGACCAAAATAAACCTATGCAGCAAGAGAGGCGAAAGATTTATACCCTCGAAGCGTGATCGGTGGCCGGAGAAGGTCGAGGACGTGCTCCGGAAGAGGGCGACAAAACAAAGGGCACCGAGGCGGCCCCTCCTCAGCTGGAGAAGCCGCGACGACGCGCGGGACCGACGGTGCTGGCTGGCGGGAAGCTACGTCATCTAAAAAGTACAAACAATCGAAATATATAAGCAAATATCCCTCCATTTTACCTAATAATTAAACATAAAACAGAATAAACCATAGAACGATGTAACCATATTAGCTAAACATAACACATATAGACAAGTAGCACAATAATACATAGGTAGCATGTATGATAAGTCTAGCAGTACAACAGGTAGCAAGATAAGTCTAGTAGTACGACAGGTAGGATGATAGACATCCTAAACTCGACTCGCGCCGGTGTCAGTGACGTCGTCCAAGCGGTCCCAACAAGAGGACAGGCTGCTGCTAGAGTCCTCGCCCTGCTGCTGCGTGCCGGAGGGGCCGGCCTCGCCCTGCCCGCGCTGCTGCCGGCTCTCGCTGAAGACCTGGTACTGGACCGCCATCACCTGGGGATCAAGGAGGAGATCCTTGACCAAGGGGTCATCCTCCTCGCGCTGGTGGCGCGCCCTGAGCAGCCTCTCTGCCTGCCGGTGCTCCCTCTCCTCGGCCTTCGTCGCGATCCTCATGCCATCTGGCGCTAACATATGCGCCACGCTCCGCTCATCCTCAAAGTTGAGGATCGCTCTCGCCCCAAAGTGCTGGACCGCCGCGCAGTCGTAGGCGCGGGCCGCCTGCCACGGGCACCTGAAAGTACCAAGCTGGATCTTCCTGTGATCCACTGTGATCTGAGCTGCCCAAGTCGGGATCTTCGTGGGTCTCCGATGAACACCACGAAACTTTCGCTCCGGCTCCGACATGATACTTAGTTAAGTAAAAGCATTTGATACACGGGTTAGTCAAGGAAGCATAGATAAAAAAAAGCAGGCCTACGTGATTTCTTACCCTCGAAGCGTGATCGACGGCGAAGAAGATCTTCCGCCGACACCCTCCGTCGACAATCCCCACTCTCACGCTCCACACATACTCCTGCACGAGAAACAAAATAAAGAATGTTAATTGCTACACCAAAATAAAATTGGCATACACCAAAACTCATATGAAAAAGTTTGAACAATTATGACAGCTAGACATACACCATATTTGTAAACCACACATAGAACAATTAGTCAGAATCAATCCATTAAACTAAACCTAGCCAAACACATAATTAGTACCAATTTATTTCCTACAGGGAACCAATCCACTACTTGCTGCCATGACACACATTACATCTACCAACTAGAAAATTAAACTACTCGTGCTCGTGCCCGTGGACATGCTTGTGTGCGTGCTTGGGTGCATGAGATGGCTGGGGCAGAAGAGCTCGTGCTCGTGCCCGTGGATGTGGTTGACACGGCGGTCGACGGTGAGAATGATGCGCACGACGGCGGCATCCAGAGCATGTGGGGGGTGGGAAGGAGAGGGTAGCCCAGCGGCGGTGGTGCTCACCAAGGGGCAGCCGGTGTCGTGGGTCAGCCCGAGATGAGGACGGCGACCGGTCGATGTCGGGGAAGACGGGAAGTAGACGGCGGCCGTGGAAGTGCTCCTCCGCGCTAACCCGGCGCAGCGGGAAGCAGAGGAGGGAGGCGACGTGGGGGCTCTCGGGACGCAGAGGAGGGAGGTGGCGTGGGGGCTCTCAGGGCAGCGTGGGGGCTCGGAGCAGAGGTGGGCGGAGCGGGGGTTGCCGGCGGCGGCGCTGTGGCGGCGCGGGGGTTGCCGGCGGCGGGGCGGCGGATCGGGTGGAGGTGAGGTCGAAGACGGGTGGGGATGAGATGCGGGCTGGGTGTTGTGTGGTTGGGGACGACCGTGCGGGCCGCGCATTTGGTTAAGTGGATAAGCATACGCCGACGGCAATGCCGTCGGCGTATGGGTTTTGAATTTTTTCCTTTTTTAAAAACAAATCAAATATTATTTTCTAAAACAATTGTAATTAATTTATATAACGTTTTATACATATAATAGGACATATGCATGGTTAAGTGGGGTTCCGCGGCCCCGCTTCGGTGAAACTCTAGATCCGTAGGAAAAAAGTCAAACTTCCGGTCTACCCCGTTGAACGGCGTTGAAAGGGGTAGGACAGTGGAATTATTTACTTGATTGTGTTAGGTTAGGCCATCGGGACACGTGAAACCAACTTTTATCAAAAGTTCTCACTTGATTACAACACACAACACACTTGTTACATATGGAATGGCACAACCTAGGTTTTGGTGGGGTTCCGACGCTCCGGGGCCCCGCTTCGGCGAAACCCTTAATCCGCTGGGAAAATCCTAACGTTTTCGTCTATCCCCATAGACGTGCGTCGAAAGGGGTAGGCCAGTGGACTTTTTTGCTTGGTTGTGTTAGGTTAGGCCATAGGAAGGTGAGAAACCAAAGTCTACCCCAAATCAACACAAGATTCCATCCGGTTCGCCCGAAAGGGGAGTTTTCACCTCTAAGTGCAGAAACTCACTAGAGAGAAAGTGAAGCCGGTGAAGCCGGTCACACCCCGGAGTAGGATAATGGACATTTACAACACACAACACACTTGTATACATATGGAATGGCACAACCTAGGTTTTGGTGGGGTTCCGACGCTCCGGGGCCCCGCTTCGGCGAAACCCTTAATCCGCTGGGAAAACCCTAACGTTTTCGTCTACCCCCATAGACATGTGTCGAAAGGGGGTAGGCCAGTGGACTTTTTTGCTTGGTTGTGTTAGGTTAGGCCATAGGAAGGTGAGAAACCAAAGTCTACCCCAAATCAACACAAGATTTCATCCGGTTCGCCCGAAAGGGGAGTTTTCACCTCTAAGTGCAGAAACTCACTAGAGAGAAAGTGAAGCCGGTGAAGCCGGTCACACCCCGGAGTAGGATATTGCACATTTACAACACACAACACACTTGTATACATATGGTATGGCACAACCTAGATTTTGGTGGGGTTCCGACGCTCCGGGGCCCCGCTTCGGCGAAACCCTTAATCCGCTGGGAAAACCCTAACGTTTTCGTCTACCCCCATAGACGTGCGTCGAAAGGGGGTAGGCCAGTGGACTTTTTTGCTTGGTTGTGTTAGGTTAGGCCATAGGAAGGTGAGAAACCAATGTCTACCCCAAATCAACACAAGATTCCATCCGGTTCTCCCGAAACGGGAGTTTTCACCTCTAAGTGCAGAAACTCACTAGAGAGAAAGTGAAGCCGGTGAAGCCGGTCACACCCCGGAGTAGGATATTGCACATTTACAACACACAACACACTTGTATACATATGGTATGGCACAACCTAGGTTTTGGTGGGGTTCCGACGCTCCGGGGCCCCGCTTCGGCGAAACCCCGAATCCGCTGGGAAAACCCTAAAGTTTTCGTCTACCCCCACAGACGTGCGTCGAAAGGGGGTAGGCCAGTGGACTTTTTTGCTTGGTTGTGTTAGGTTAGGCCATAGGAAGGTGAGCAACCAAAGTCTACCCCAAATCAACACAAGATTCCATCCGGTTCTCCCGAAACGGGAGTTTTCACCTCTAATTGCAGAAACTCACTAGAGAGAAAGTGAAGCCGGTCACACCCGGAGTAGGATATTGCACATTTACAACACACAACACACTTGTATACATATGGTATGGCACAACCTAGGTTTTGGTGGGGTTCCGACGCTCCGGGGCCCCGCTTCGGCGAAACCCCGAATCCGCTGGGAAAACCTAACGTTTTCGTCTACCCCCACAGACGTGCGTCGAAAGGGGGTAGGCCAGTGGACTTTTTTGCTTGGTTGTGTTAGGTTAGGCCATAGGAAGGTGAGAAACCAAAGTCTACCCCAAATCAACACAAGATTCCATCCGGTTCTCCCGAAACGGGAGTTTTCACCTCTAAGTGCAGAAACTCACTAGAGAGAAAGTAAAGCCGGTGAAGCCGGTCACACCCCGGAGTAGGATATTGCACATTTACAACACACAACACACTTGTATACATATGGTATGGCACAACCTAGGTTTTGGTGGGGTTCCGACGCTCCGGGGCCCGCTTCGGCGAAACCCCGAATCCGCTGGGAAAACCCTAACGTTTTCGTCTACCCCATAGACGTGCGTCGAAAGGGGGTAGGCCAGTGGACTTTTTTGCTTGGTTGTGTTAGGTTAGGCCATAGGAAGGTGAGAAACCAAAGTCTACCCCAAATCAACACAAGATTCCATCCGGTTCTCCCGAAACGGGAGTTTTCACCTCTAAGTGCAGAAACTCAGTAGAGAGAAAGTGAAGCCGGTGAAGCCGGTCACACCCCGGAGTAGGATATTGCACATTTACAACACACAACACACTTGTATACATATGGTATGGCACTACCTAGGTTTTGGTGGGGTTCCGACGCTCCGGGGCCCCGCTTCGGCGAAACCCCGAATCCGCTGGGAAAACCCTAACGTTTTCGTCTACCCCCATAGACGTGCGTCGAAAGGGGTAGGAAAGTGGACTTTTTTGCTTGGTTGTGTTAGGTTAGGCCATAGGAAGGTATTTTACGTGTGTTGTTTTTATTTATTTTACATGTATATGTTGTAGGGTTGGGTTCCGGGAAACTCGAACCGTTATTTTACGGGGGTGGGAGACTGAAATTGGGAGGGAAATTATAGGTCCAATATATATAAATTATAACTACATTAAATATTATATAGAGAAATAAATAAATAAATATTATATAGAGAAATAAATAAAAAAGGTTCATCTATACGCCGATGGCCGCCGTTGGCGTTGAAGTACACGTGTATCAACGCCGCTGGACGTTCCGTCACGGCGTCCTTTTGTACGCCGACGGCACGGTTTACGCCGACGGCGCTTCGTACGCCGACGGCTGTGTGGGCGGCTGCCCTAGCTCGTGCTGTACGCCGACGGCCCCGACATTTAGCCGTCGGCGTACAGTACGGCCGTCGGCTTAGTGTGGCTTTCCCGTAGTGAATGGGCCTAGGCGCATGGCATAAGATTAGTAGTAGTAATTGTTTTTTGATTTTTTTAGGGCAGGCTGAAGCCCGTTTAAGCCTGTCTAGTGGCCTCGCCTTTGATTCCAACCCTACGAGTTCAAGATGGAAATGGGCCGACCCGGCCTCGGCCTTGGACCTGGCCCTGCGGCCTCGTGGCCAATTTTAAAGGCCATGGGTCGGCCCATTCAAAGAAAAGTGAGTGGCCTCGCTGCCCCGTTGGGCATCTCGGGTCGACCTGAAATCCTCTGCTCCATCACGACACCAAACGAAGCTGCCGGAGACGACGATGGTGTCGGCGCGACAGAAGGAGGGCATGGGCGTGCTGACCCTCGCCTTGGACGCGGTGCGCGCCAAGCTCGTGGAGGCGAAGAATGCGGAGGACCTGACCCTGGACCCGCACACGGACAAGATCTTCAAGGACGTCATCAGCGACTTGCCTCCAGATGCACGATGACATAAGAACCAGCTACGAACCTACGACAACCTTGCCTTCTTCAGCCTCCGCCGCCTGCAGATCCTCCCTTTCGCTCTACCTGACCGTATTCGGTATCCGATTCGGTATTGCCGTGGAGCATGCACGCACGTACAGCGGGGACTAGCGAGACGCGTCGATGAGGCAGCATTTCTAGACGGCAATGTGCACAGCAGGCAGGACAGCAAATGCCTCGCCTGTGTTTGCCCACGTCGATGAGGTACTGTGCTTCTTGGTTTCTTGGGCGCTTTTCGCGAATCGATTTTGTTTTTGGTCGAGATGCGCTAATAAGTACTGTACGCCGGTAGCGTGGCGCCAAAATGGTGAGACGTTGTGCGAGCGTTGGCCTGACTACAGGCCCGGCCCACGGCGTACCAGACCAATAATGTTCGTTGGCTGTGCGTGCATTTGTTTTTTTTCCCGGGGGTTGGAACACCCACACGTATGCCTAGTATTCGTGCGTGTACTCAACTCATGCGCACAATAATGGCATCAGCTTCAATTGGCAAGCTATATGGAAAACCCCTTGTCCTTTGAAAATTCAGCAACATCTATGGAGGATAGCCCATAACAGCTTGCCTGTTAGACGGAACCTTATTCACAAAGGGCTGAAGATTGATACCATATGTCCTGTTTGTGGTCGTTTGGATGAGGACGAGGCACATCTCTTGCTCAAATGTAAACCAGTTAAAATTATGTGGAGGGAGTTGGGAATGGAGGAGCATCGTCGGGCCTGGGCAGAACTCGCAGATCCTCGTCTGTTTATACAACAACTGCTGCAGCTTGCTAATAATAAGATGCTCTTGGGAATTTCTGTGTGTTGGACTTGGTGGTGTACAAGAAATAAGGTAAATTCTGAAGGTAAGAGCTTCTCTCACGAACAGGTTCTGCTGCAAGTTCGTAGACAAGCCCTCGAATTTCAGGATTTCTTTGGTAGACCACAGAAATCCAAAGTTGTAGAATACTGTTCTTGGAAACCTCCACCACCAGATGTGATTAAGCTCAACATTGATGGAAGCTTCATAGCCGAAGAAGGAAAAGGTGGCTGGGGCGTGGTGGCAAGAGATTCGGATGGGGATGTATGTGGGTCTGGCGCTGGAAGAATTGATCATGCTCAAGATGCCCTTCAAACGGAAGCTGAAGCTTGTATACATGCGATGACACTTGCCCAGAGTTGGGGTATGACTCGTATTCAGATTGAGACTGATGCACAGATGCTCGTACAGGCTGTCTCTTCTAAGGAGTTCGATATTGCACCAAACGGAGTCTTGTTTAGAGAGATTAAAGCTCTAGCTAGTTTAAACTTTACTGTTTTTTCAATCACGTTTTGCCCACGGGCTTGTAATAAGGTGGCTGACGCTTTAGCGAGCTTTGGTGCGAAGATGGTCTCGGATCCCCAAGCCGTATGGCCGGGCCGAGTTCCTACCTTTGCACGATTTCTGGTTGCCAGCGATTCTGCTGGGCAGTTTGGTTAATAGAATTTTATTTCCATGTCAAAAAAAAAAAAGTATTGGCAACAATTTCAAGCGTAGGTTTTGTGGAGTTAAAAATTTATATTCAAGCTAAGTTCAAAACATACAAGATCCAACTGGCAACAACGAAAATGAGAAAAATCATCTTTGCTGATCGAGTCCTCCGCAATAACTTACAATTCCGAACAGATGCAAAAACTACGCAATGACCACTTTTATGTTTAAACCAACTATGAAAAATTAATGCATGTTGGATATGAGGTAGAAAATGTGACCATTGGCAGTTAGCGTGAATGACCACATAACGACTATCTACGAGATATGTTCCATAACTTGCACATAACCTAGAAATTTACATTATCTGATATTGACACAGGGTACAACATTGCCATATTATTTATCAAAATTTACAAGGACAAATTACAATCACATGCATGGGTTCTTTGTATTCTTTTAAACTTAAAATGTGTTTATTTTTATAAAAGCATATGTTTTGCCATGATTAGAAAGGAAGTCTCGCTAGAGTGCACGTTGAATCTTAGTAGGGAGTTTTAATCTCATGAATTGTACTATGTAAGCAGAGATGTTAACACAATAACACTGCAGCCCATATTATTTCTCAAGAAGCCTTCAATCTGCAGTGAAAGTGTACCTCGGACTCCTAGGTCCCGGTCTTTCTCTCTCCCGAGATTCAGCTGGACTAGTGCTGTTCAATAATGAATGAAAGCTCAGTTAGCGGTATACCAGCTAGAACAAAAAAAAAGTCTTTGTCTGAATTGCATGCATGTGTGGAACACTTACTGCAAAGCAGTCAATTTGTTCATGAAGTAATACATTCCTCACTGATGAAGATTTGGGTGTGCAAACATGCAATTGTCGAAGAAAATATCTTTGCACACGTCCGACTGTCTAGTTTTGGAATCAAAATAGGTTTAGTAGAATCGATCCAACAACAAATACTGGTGCAGCAGCACCGCCGCTGGCCACAGGCAAAGCTGTTAGCTGGTCTCTATGCCTAGTAGTACAATTGTCGATCAGGTCGACAGCGTACGTGTGGATATTTTGCAGGAAGACATTTCGCAACTACCATCGTATATGCATGCCAAGGTGGCGATAGAGTGTTAAGCAAGGTTTACCACATCAAATTTTGGTTTTACTAATTAATTGGAATATTTGGGACATAAAACTTGTATAATTGTGAACGACTATGCCGCGACTGTAGTATATAACTTCAGTCAAAGATTTGAAACTTGATAGTCCATATCAGTTAAAATATTTTGATTAAAAACTTGAAAATCATATGCATATATTCGAACTGAAAAATATTTCTAGAATACAACATTTATACATTCAATACAAGATAATAACTAGCAGTATAGGTTACATCTTGAAGAAGGTGTCCATGGTCCAAAGCATCATCAGTTCTTTCTGAAAACAGTGTTGATGTTCAAAACATCACCTATTTATGAACTAGAGAGAGGGAAACTATATGACAACGATGCAAAATACGACTAGTGACGAGATACGATTCATTCATACCAAATGAAGCTAACATTTAGCATATAAATATCTTATTTCTACATCTTCAGCTATATATTGGAAGAAAAAAAATCATGGTCATTTTCAAGTTGAACTCCACTAACATTAAATAACTTGGAAGCAAGTTTTACACTTGTTGAAATCATGAAGTTGTGTGCCACAAATCACATCATGAATATCTATCTAACATAAAGGCAACAGTCAGAGGCAAGAGCATCATGGACATATCCCAGTACAACTAAACTAGAATCCTATAGCAACAGTAGACTTCAAAGGACTGCAAATATACGCTTAGACCTTGGAAAGAACTTAAGACTTTTGTTTCACAGCGTGTTTTTCTTATCTGTCTTTAATTGAGTTCATTTGCACGGGATATAATCCCTATCTTCCCAAAGTAAATTTGCGCAACTTACACTGTCTCTGGACCCCTCCTGCCACAGCAACTTGTTTATCTGTTGTTATCAAGTGATAAATGGAGAAAACAAACACTTACAGGATCAGACAGTAACGCTTCAAGAAAACGTCCCTTGTTTCTGACCATGCCTAGGATAGACCAGTTAGACTGAATGTTCCATGTAGAGGGAGTACCATTCATCTTTGTAAAACCTCTATAACAAAGATCCCTCTACATGGAACATGCTTGTCAAGAGCAAATGTACTTCATACAAAACTTGACATATGAAAATAAATAGAGGGCAATTAAAGTAGCCATTCATGATTTCCTTAACACGATGAAAACCAGATGCAACGTATAATTTCGTTTCCTTTCCTTCAATTTTCTATTATTAAGACCAAACAAAAGATTTAACTTTGGGGGGTCGGTTTAGCTTTATAAATAAACAATACCCTTGGGTAATACAGGAAGAAATAGTTGAACTGATGGTCTCTTTGAATGAAAAGGTAATGGATAATTTACTATTAATTCTTCTGTTTAACATCAAGTTTCCTGCACAGCAACCAACCAAAATCTCAACAACATGAAATGGCACAAGGATAACATACTTCTCTTTTTTTTTGAGATTTTGTCTGCTTACTACTTATTTTTTTGACGAACGCAACAGCGTTGCATTTCATATATTAAGATAGGAGAAAAGACATGAAGGAGCTTTACAAATACACAAGCTGAAAAAACACTAACTGCACACACACTTTGAAGCAACCAAGTTTAGACTAGAAGGTCAGCGAGCCGTTCAGCCTGGGTCTTCGGTGTCTGCCATCTCCGGCGCTCCCTTCAGAGAGTGGCTTCGTCAATAATCTTGCGACAAATATGCTGAACCAAACAGGAAGGTCTGTTGAAAATGCATGCATTGCGCTCCTTCCACAACGAATACCAGATGAGGATGACCAGGGTGTTCCAATGCTTGTGAACATTGCACTGAACGTTGTGCGGGAAGCAGTTGGAGTTGGAAGTGTACCAATCAGCAAGAGAGGTTGTAGTGGCCATCAGCGCCATCTTAGCTGGGTGCTTTGCGTGGACCAGCATTTTCTTCCACACGCCAATGGTGAATGGGCAGGAGGCAAGCAGGTGTGGAGCAGATTCAGGCGGCTGAAGCAGAATTGGCAAGTGGAGCAGCAAGGCCATCCTTTTTTGTGAGGTTATCCGTGGTTGGGGCTCTCCTTTGAATTGTTGTCTAGGCAAAGAAGCGGCACTGGGAGGAGAAAAATTATTCCATTTGCCTTCCAGCGTCAGGTTAGACGATCAGGTCGGTTCAGATCAAGCTGTAACGAGCGGACCCTTTCCCAAACCCAAACAAACTCCTGCAGGGCGTCTCTTTGCAGATCACGTTTCAGAATTCAGATAACGCATCCATGCCCCCATCAAGCAATGCCAAGTGGAACGTAATGTCACGCTTTATATGGGAGGAAGTTAAACTTTATATTTTGAAGAACATAGGAAGTCAAACTTTCCAAATGGAAAAGTGGGAAAGTAATGACATTGATACTCGTTATAAAAATACACATATAACTAGCTTGATGACCCACGCGTTGGCGCAGGGCTAGACTATATATCATTACCCATATCATTATACTTGGTATTGTTAACTGGTTATTTCCTTCCACCGTCGCCTGTATTCTACATAATTCACATTCAGATAAACCAAATGTACGTCTTGAGAAAACATAATTGTATTTCTGCAGAAATCATTCCATCATAAGTGTAATATGTTAACATTGGTAAAGTTATCCTTTGCGACAACAGAAGACTATGGCATTGAGACTGGTGGCTTAGATGCAAAGCATAGTATTTATACTATATATTCTCACTTTTGTTCTCTTCCAATCATCATCGATCCTTGTTGTCATTCTTTCTGGTATAACAAATTTCGAAGATTTTTCCTGTTAATACAAATTTTAAATGCTTACATCTAAAGCTTGTATTTTTTTCTCTCCACCTGCCTCAGTGCTTGTCGTTGAGTTGTTCTTTTCATTTATTAAATCAATACCATGTTATTGGTAGTGCATTACTTGACAATTTGACAAGATTTGCTGCCTCCAAATGTTTTGCTTTCTTTAATCTTGTCATAGCTTGTTTTCCTAATGCACATGTTTCTATGCACTAACTTATATTTATTATAACTAAAATACTGGACATGATTTGTTTTTTACAACCATTACGTCCATGTCCGCACGGCTCGCCCCTACTCTGCACTGAATTGCTAGCAAGTACACCACATTTTATCACGGTAACTTAAAGATACGTAATTAATTTTATCATCCGCACACTTTTTTTAATTTCAAAACTCATCCTTTGAATGTCTTTAAATAGAGAGACAGCATATGGACCAAGTGCACAAAATATGAGTCCCATATGTTACAGGTTAACATAACTCTCATGCCTGCGATAAACATTTACAACTAGAAAATTGTGTAGTCAATGAACTTGATTCGAATCTGCTATTATCTTCTCAGGATATTTGGCATGTATCCTGCAACCACAGATTTGAACTTCTACTTGGGCACATGGTATTTGAGTCGCTGTATAGTCGCTGTATAGTCGCCGACTATACAGCGAGTCGTTTCTCAAAAATCACGGCGACTCGCGACTATACAGCGCCTTGCCGCGACTATACAGCGACTTTGCTCGACTATACAGCGAGTCGGAGGGTTGGCGACTCACCTGCGACTCGCGACTCAATTATCATGCTTGGGCATGTGTCGAAGCTATCGTACGTATGGAAAACCAAATAGAGTTCTGATACCATGCAGCATAGGTAGGTTGTGATAGCCCGTCTGGCACAGTATCCTGACTGCACATTGCCTCTAACAATTACTCCCTCCGTACCGAATTAAGTGACGCAGAGGGAGAGCTAAGCTAGTAGAAATTTGTATATAAATGGCGTCAATTAAATCGGAACAGAGGTAGTAAATTTGACGGTAGATGCAAATCCCGTGTACTCTAGCCTAGTCTATGTATATTGATGAATCTCCAGTTTTCCACCAATAAAATACAATAACTTAAGATTAAAAAATCTCATCCTTCCTTTTCGTCAGTTTTAGTAATGTACTAGATAGATAGATGAATCCACACAGTAAACACGGAGATTGCTTTTAGTTCGAATAGAATTCGAAATTTCCATCCTCATCAATGAGCTGAACCTGGTCAGGTTACGCTGCAACTTCTCATTAAATTTCACAGGCATGGGTTAAATTTTAGTTCAGTAATTCTCCTAAAATACGAACATGGCCTCTGTACCAATTGCACAGAAAATTTGGTAAACATTTAGCATCTGTCTGCTTATGCTTTAATCGATTGACTTGATCTTTGCTGGTTTCACTGCAGGAGTCGTTGACGATCCACCAGACCACCACTGAATTGGCCAGATTCAGGCTGAGGGATCCTGTACCCTGATGGAACCTCTGAAGAAACGAAAGATGATGACCCCCAGGTGCCAACAAGTTGATGATGACTGGGAGAATACGACATAAATGCTGGCCAAGACTCTGGAATCTGCCTCTCCGGTGATGATAGAGGATGGTGGGAGGTGGAAGGTGGTTCAGAAGTGATCGCTCTCTGCCCTCGTCGCCCCTCCGTTGATCAAGGTGAAGAAAAAGAGAAGAAAAAGCAGAGAGTTTGCGAGGCTGTAGGGGTAGGTTGCTAGTAGCAGATCTTTAGCCTGTGGTGCTATGTGCTGAGCGTTTTGCTTTATGTTTTGAAGGCTAAAAACTCTGTAGTTTCTGGAGGCGATACTCTGTCATTTCCTGAGTACTGTAATAATCACGCTGTAAGACTGGGATGGTTTTCATTCTATGAAACGGAGCCGGGGCGATGGCCCTTTGTTTCTAAAAAACAATCCACCACTGAATTCAGTAAATAAGAAGTTCTGTACTGGTGGCAAACAAACGGGCTGCTACATATAGTTAGTGATTGTACGCCTTTGCACTACAGAAAAAACAGAAGTGCATTTGGGAGTGATCTAGCTGTCCATATGGGTATTGAACGCGGTACAAACCTGAATTTTTTAACTAATGGAGGAAAACTTACTGCTTATTCGTTCCATGGTTGTCAGTTTCTAACTGCAGGAGCCATCCACCAGATTGAGTAACTAGCTCAACTTGTACTGACAGCACAAAACTAGCTGAAGCTAATATCTGGCGGCCGGAAACATTCCTTTAGCAGTAACAGCAAACCACACTGGCTTTTATCTAGCTATGCATAAGTTCATATGAGTACTGAGGGCAGGGAAACTATAGAAAGTTAATTTTCACTTTGCATTGTATGTCTTAAACAATCCAAAAATTGTTGAAGTTCACCGAAATTACACATCTTGTAAGCGCTGGGTGAGACATATATGGTTGCAATCTGAAAATTTGTAACTACCATCTCAAGAGTTCTAGCTCAGCTAACTGAAATATCACTAGAAGTCACAACTAAGGGAATATGCACGGTACCTGGAATGTAGAAGCTGGTGAATGGAATCAAAGGTTCACAAACATCCCTCCAATTCTCGTACACCTTCCTCGCCCGTTCTGACTCGAGGTCAATTGCAAAGACATTTGCTTCTTCCGATGACATCTACCGTTCGTGAGGCCGGGAGAGCATCAACTGGGAGGATATTGCGCAATTCGACGGCCCTGCTCTGTACCCATCTTGCATCACCGTTGTCACCCGCCTCCCTCGACCATAGGCCGAGACACGTCTCCTTGACTCCGGCGCATCCTAGTCCACCCTCCTTGGTCGGCATGAGGAAAATTTCCCCCTTGCAGGTAGTTAACATGTCTGGCAGGTTGATTACGGACAGGCCTCGCCCAGCCAAGTCATACTCTAGTATGCGGTGGTCCAACATGGAATGGAAATACATCAGAGACTTTCCTGCAAGGACGCTGGGCTTCGTGAAGACGGGCTCGTAGACGACAGATGACAGGTCGGCAGGTCGCCCCAGGAGCCTGTCGCCGACGAGTACACGCACACAGTGGTCAAGCGCACATCGTTGAGGTTGAGGTAGACGAAGACCACGCGGAAGGCCCCCCGTGACAATCGCCGTGGCCGCACCCGTCCGCTGCGCAGAGCACGGTCGCATTCATGAGGCTGCAGTAAGGCGCCGCAGGCACAGAAAAGAGCCGCTGGTCGCCCGTGATCGGCTCCCAGACGAGGAAATCTTGGCCCTCCTTGCCCACATCGGAGCCGAAGAGGGCGCGGCCGTGGCGGTAGTCGAGGGCGGACCAATAGCGGCTGTCGGGGACGGGAAGGGGGAAGGAGAAGGCAGAGCGGGTGGTGGGGACGAACCCGAAGGAGTTTATGAAGTGGAAGCTTCTGAAGAAGCCCAGCACTGGGGGTGTCCGGTGGAGCTTGTAGAGGCGACGGAGGAAGTTGGGGTGGGAGACGAGGCGGCGCCAAGCCTTGCAGACGACGGAGGCGCGGACGAGGCAGTAAGGATCGTCGGGAGGGAGTCGGAGGAGGATCTCCTCGGCGAGGTCGTCCGGCAGCGCCGGCGGCGAGTCGAGGGTGGTCCGTGGTGGCGCCATGCCGCCCGAGTTGGCTAGGTCTGGGCGGGGAGCCGGGGAAGACGAGACGGGACCGGGAGAGTGTGGAGCCGGGCTTGGTTTGGCTCAACCAGTGGAGTCGCCCAGTCGGGTATGTTCAGGGCTTGTTTTTTTTCGTAGGAAACGTGGTGGATAAATAATGTAAAGAATAACAAATTTCCCAGGGCAACATTATTTATCCGCTTTGTTTTTTTTGGGTAAAACAGGAAATTTATTATTTATTATTCAGGGAGGGTTACACAACGATGCGACTCAATCAACTGAAGAATTTCTTTAGGTCCGAGCCGACCCAAATATCAGAACAGCGCTCCAACCTAGCAAAATTTGCTAGATGGTGACTAACTCTGACCTGACTATGTTCCACTTTTACAAAGCAGCACACTCTATTTTCAGAAAACAATCGTCTAATATCTAACACTAAATGCAGTAGAGGAGATCGATCCACACCTTTCGAGGTGACCATCGCGACCAGCTGAACATAGTCCGTCTCCACTCTGATGGGTAGCTGAGTATGTTGGAAAGACAAATCTAATTTCTCGGCACAAGCTCGTAGTTCAGCTTCCAACGGGGCCTCGCAATTAGCAAGAAACGACATGAAGAGAAGATCAGAAGTCCGTCAGCGCCGTGCAGGACCATGCCAAGCCCATCAGTTTGATCCGGATCCCGGAAGGATCCGTCTATAGTGAGAGTTACCCAATCAACCGGTGGTTTGCACCACTGTTTATCAATTGCCTTCACCGGCTCCGGTGGTGGTCTAGCAGGAACGCCGGTTGCTTTCCTTTTAAAAGTTCATCCACAGAATGATCCTTCACCTCCTGGACCAAATGCCGATACCCCTCTAAGAACCGCTTCGACCCATCAATAGAAGGTAAAGCCTTGTCATGAGTAACTTTATTATGTGCATGCCAAGCACGCCACGCCACGAGCAGGGTGGCATCGACCCTGTCATCAGAGGTTTGCAGAAGCACATTTTTGAACCACTGGTATGGAGAGGATCTGAGGATACCTTCACCCGGGAGCAACGAGGATTGGCGTGTCAGTTTATTCTCCTCAGTAGCTAGGCAATTGGATGCAGCCTTTCAGGCAAAACATTTCACTTCTGGAGGCACCGAAGATGGCCATATCCTCTTCCAGCATTTATCCGCTTTGGTTCAAAATAATTGAGCAAACAAAAAATCGTAAGAACTTTCCTTTTGATCTCAAGTAAAGGAAAAACACAGAAATTGAACAATCTACTTGGATCTTTTTCAAAATCCTAAGCATTAAGGACGAGACCGAGGTTTGTAGCGTCATAATAACATGCTAATTATACTTACTCAAGTGGTTTGATTTTAATGTTACCGTATTTATTACTAGTAATCATGTGTTTTTTTTATTTGTGTGAACCAAACAACCAAGTTGGGGTTGGAAAACCGTTTGTGTTTTGTGGATCCTTGTAAACTCTTTTTCTCCCTCTATACATAAAAAAGACGTGCACCCTCACCCGTTCCTAAAAAACAACCAACTTTACAAAATTCTTATGTTTTTCAATTCTCTTTTTTGCCCTTTCACTGAGTTTTTTTTGTTTTTTTTTTGTATAATGCGAACCCAACATGCACTAAATTAACAAGTCATATGTGGGAGTCTATTGTGGCCCGTTTGCATATGCCCTTCGCTACAACATTTGTGAAGTACAGATAGCAACAAAACTAAAATTCTAGGTAGAAAAATGGCCTGTGAAGAAAGCTTTGGCAAGCAATACATTGATCGTCAAGATTACTTTACAAAATGATTTCTCTTTTGACCACCTTCTCCAATCCGTGGACCTTTGGACGCATCTTGCCCCATAACTCTCAATGATGATGTAGAGGATACTCTCACTTGGAAGCTCACGACGAATGCAAAATAGGTTTTGGAATGCCAGACGGCTTGGCAAAACGAGGATGGCCTAGTTGTGGTGTGTGCTCTCTTTACAAGCAATCACCGGAATCCATCAACCATCTTTCTGTCCATTGTCCGTTTCTTTCTTCGGCTTTGAGGCTTCATCAAAGATTGAACTGGCCTTATCTGTTTGGACTTCAACCAATGGCCAACTCACGCTTCAATCTTGGTGGCTAAAGATGTCGGACGGTTCATGACCAAATCGCAAAGCGTTGGCCTCCCTCACCTTGCTCATCTCGTGGAAAATTTGGAATGAGCGCGCGTGTGTTTCGGAATAAGCACACATCTCCTTTGACCCTCCTCGCCAACATCAAGAGAGAGGCACACCTTTGGGCGACCGCGGGAGCTAAACATCCGAGTAATTTGATGTCGGGAGAGTAGTCACCTTTGTATTTTCCTTTTAATTTTATGTAAAAGTAATACTCCTTTTTAATTAATAGATTTGGGAAAAACTTTAGCCCCATTTACAAAAAAATCTCGGTAGAACACCTGAAGGGTTCTGCTGAAAAGAATACTATATGGAAATGTTTCTAGTTAGTTATCCTCTTTTTACATGTCTGGTTGAAACAATGCGCCCCGAGCAATACCCCGGACAACACCCTAGGCGCAACAGAAAACATCACCTTGCCGCCGTCATCCTCCGAAGCAGCGCAGGGCTTTCCCACCGACTGTGCCGAGAAACAAGGGAGGGGCTGTTGACTCAGAGCGAAGAATGGGAAGTGATGGAGATGATGAAATCTTTAGGGAGTGCTTGTTCGGAAATCGGTTGTTGATATGCAAAAATTTTTAATCTGCCTAAACAACAATAGCACAACCAGGATCTAGCAACGGCTCTAGGACTTCAAGATGTTAGCATAGTGGCAAGTAGGAAACGACACCAACTTCATGTAATTTTGTCACTACTTTGCAGGCATATCAAAGTGTTCCTTCGCAAGATGAACTCATATGAAATTAAATACGCTGAAAGCAGGAGTATCACACATCAGAGATTGCAATCATCTGAATTTTAAACAAATTATAAAATGTTTCATCCGTGAATCGCATCGTGAAAATATAGTATCACGGTGGCAAGGTGCGAAAGCATCCTGAACATTTCTCATACCTACGAAGTTTCCAAAAGAAAAGCATAACACGAATACTTAAGCGACGTAGACTTCAATTGACTCGAAATATATAGACATAAGACCTTGACAACAACTTCCAACTTTTTAGGTACCTTTTCTCTGCTCCGCTTCAGTTCAATGCATGCTCAGTTACGGACAAAGGGGTAACTTCCAGTCCCCATGTCCCCTCCTGCAGCAGCAACTTGTTTACCTGTGGTTAAATCAGTTGCAAGTAGGTTATCAACATGAAAATGAACAATGATAATTTACATATAATTCTCTCAAGATTTTCTCAGATTAGCATCAGTCCCCTTCTCAGTGAAGGGACTTTTATCAACATAAAATGGTACTCCTAGTATATAGGAAAGCAAAAACATTGTTTTGGTAGGATGCTACACTTTCAAAGTGATTGTGTGGGGAAGTAACAATGCTCATTACTAAAGACACGTTTACTTCAGCCAGTGAACACATAGGCAGATCTTCATATCCATACAGATATACCACGACCATCACAAAACTAAGACTTTTAAATTCAACTTGAATTTTTTTTTTTTAAATCATGTCAGCCAGTAAATACATAGGCAGCTCTTGGTTGCCATACAGATTTACCTGGCCATGACAAAACTAAGCCTTTTCAACCAGAATAAAAAAATTTAATCCATATCCTTGTAATGCAAGCATGACCTTTGTACTAAGTGCAGGCACAGTTTGGCAAAAAACTGGTAATCAGCTATTTAGCTGCTCCTGCTTGAATCAATTGATTCTCTCTATATGAGTCACTGATAATCCACTGAATTCGGTAAAAACAACTATCTGATATTGCAATTTAGAAACCATAATATGTTTAAATGAACAAAATATATACAAGATAGAACTTATAGTGATCTAGCAGTCCGCACAGGTGCCAAGAGAAGTAAGGTGCACAGAATAGGAAAATTAAATTTCTGGAACCAGAGAAGCAGATTGGTACACAAAAACTTGGATGGATACTTTGAACTAAACACGTGGGAGGTTACTAGTGACCAGACATTTTATCATCCCCACTCTGAACTGCCCTAACTGCTTAGGGTGAGTCTTCACTTCATTCCCCATTGTCTATCTACCACCCTAGTACCCTCCTGAACCAGCATGGAAATGTTCATTACCACAGCATTTTTGCAAACATGGCTTTTGTACATGGAAACTATCTCAGTGTTTATGCCCTGCTTGGTAATCACTGTACGAGCCATCCACAGGATTGAGTAACTAAGCAAAAATTATATAAAAAATAGTCTGCAGCCATTATAGAGCGACCGCCGACTGGGTAAGTTAGCACTAACAACAAATAGCAACTAGCATTATCTTTAGATTTACACAGTAGGATTATCTAGCTATTCATATGATATATTGACCATATGATTATTCAGTCTTGAGCGAATATAAACATTTAAATTTCACTCCATGTATAGCGCTAGACAATCAAAAACAGTGACGAGGAACTGAAACTTCACGGAAATTGCACAAGTAGCCAACTAACAGAGCATCACACATATCAGATTGTCATGTTTTGATTCCACCATATGCTAAAATACATAACTACCACTGATGACACACCATCAACTGAAATATTAGTATATTATTATACTAGCAGTCACGATCAAGGGAATGTGTACTACCTGGGATGTAGAAGCTTCTAAATGGAAACAGTGCTTCGTAGGATCCAATCTTCTCCTCATACACTTTCTTCACCCGCTCTGACTTGAGCTCGAGTGTAAAGACGCCCGCAACTGTGCACAGGAAAATGGTATTTGCTTCTTGGGCATTACCGATCAGCTTTACCATTCGTGAGGTCGGGAGAGCAGCAACTGGAAGCAGATTGCGTAGGTTGATGGCCCTACTCTGTATCCATTCTGCATCAACATCAGTGCTCACATCCCTAGTCCATAGATAGAGAAAGGATCCCTCGACTTCGGCAACTCCCAGTCCACCATTCTCAGCCGCTATGAGGACGATTCTCGTCTGATAAGCATCTTCTTGGTCATGTTGCCGTAGGCCGACTGCCACCAATTTCCGCCCGGCCAAGTCGTACTCAAGGATGTAGCCATACCCGCAAGGGAAGTAAAGTAGAGAGTTCCCGACGAGCGTACTGGGCTTCTTTGACATGAAAGGAAATTGGCCGGCCGAGGATAGCTCACCCCATGCACCGGTCTCCGACGAGTAGTCGCATGCTGCGGTGACCGCCCCCTCGATGACGAGGTTGACGGTGAAGACAGAGACCACACGGAAGTTTCCCCCTTTACAGTCTCGGTGGTCACACCCGTCGACTGCGCAGACCACCGCTGCATTAAAGTATCCCGCGCTCTTGAACGCCGGGGGGAATGCCATGGACCGCTGGTAACCCGTAATTGGCTCCCACACAAGGAGTTCATAGCCACGATAAGCATAGGAGAGGAGGAGGACGCGGCCGTGGCGGCAGTCGAGGACGGACCATATGCCCTTGTTGTTTGGGACGGCGACCGAGAACGGGGAGGCGGTGGCGTGGACGAAGTGGGGGCTGCGGGGCTGGTTGTGGAAGAAGCCCAGCAGGGGAGGTGTCCGGTGGATCGCGCAGAGGCCGCGGAGGAAGTTGGGGTGCGAGATCCGGCGGCGCCAGGGCTTGCTTATGAGGGAGGCGCGGAGGAGGCACGCGGGCTCGTCGGGCGGGAGGCGGAGGAGGATCTCTTGGACAAGGTCGTCCGGGAGCGCCGGCAGCGGCGCCATTCCGCTAGGACTGGGCGCGGAACGACGGCGGGATTAGGGTTTGGGGGAGAATGGCGGGATTGCGATTTTGGTACGGGGAGTCGCTGAATGGACGATATAGCTGGCCAAACCTGCCGGCTGCCGGGGAGCGCGTTACGCGATGGTTGCTTACCATCGCGTATCGCTCCATCCCCGCTGCGCGCTAATGGGTCTGGCCCAGTTCGCTGTCTCTCGCTTTTTTCTCTTTCGCTGTATTTTCCGTTTCGTTCGCGCCGAACTTTCGATTCTTCAGTACGCTAGGTTATCGCGCCGAAATTTAAAAAATGGTTCCATTTTTAAATGGATCAATTATGAAGTTGAAACCAATTTAAAAAAAATGAAACCATTTTGAAAATGAACCAATTTTCAAAAAGAAACCAATTTTCATAATGGAACCATTTTAAAAATCGAGACCATTTTTTAAAACCGGGAACCATTTTAAAAATCAGAACATTTTTAAATTCGAAACCATTTTTAAAATTGAGAACCATTTTCAAAAATAGGGAACCATTTTTAAAATCGAAACCATTTTCAAAAACTGGAACCTTTTTTGAAAACCGGAACCATTTTTTAAAATAGGAACCATTTTCAAAATTCGGGAACCATTTTTAATAATGGAACCATTTTCAAAACCCGGAACCATTTTTCACCATTTTTAGAAAATCGGGAAGCATTTTTTAAAATCGGAACCATTTTTTAAGCCGGAACAATTTTTGAAAACTGGAACCATTTTTCGAAAATCGGAACCATTTTCAAAAATCATGAACCATTTTCAAAAACCGGAACCATTTTGCACCATTTTCAAAAAATCGGTAACAATTTTTCAAAATCGGAACCATTTAAAAAAACCGGAACCATTTTTTAAAATCGGAAACCTTTTCTAAAAATCAGAACCATTTTAAAAAATCGGGAACCATTTTTAAAAATCGAGAACCATTTAAAAAAATTAGGAACCATTTTTTAACATTAAGAACCATTTTCAAAAAATTGGGAACCATTTTTAAATCGAAACCATTTTTTAAGTCGGAACCTTTTTCAAATATCGGGAACCATTTTTAAATCAGAACCATAATCGAGAACCATTTTTATGTCCAAACCATTTTGAAAAATGGTACATTTTTCGAAAATCGAAACCATTTTCAATAACCGGAACCATTTTCGCCATTTTAAAAAATCAGGAACCATTTTTTTAAAATCGGAACCATTTAAAAAAATCGAAATGACTTTGAAAAATCGGAACCATTTTTTAAAATCGGGAAGCATTTTTAAAAATAAAAAAAATTAAAGTCAGAACCATTTTTAAAATTCAAAACCATTTTCAAAAATAGAGAACCATTTTTATAATCGGAACCATTTTCAAAAAACTGGAACCATTTTTTGAAAACCGGAACCATTTTTAAAAATCGGAACCATTTTCAAAATTCGGGAACCATTTTCAAAAATGGAACCATTTTCAAAACCGGAACCATTTTTCACCATTTTGGCATTTTCATAAAATCGGAAAGCATTTTTTAAAATTGGAACCATTTTTTAAGTCGGAACAATTTTCAAACACTGGAACTTTTTTGAAAACCGGAACCATTTTTTAAAATCGGAACCATGTTCAAAGAACGAAACCATTTTCCACCATTTTCAAAAAATCGGTAACAATTTTTCAAAATCGGAACCATTTTTAATGAGCAGGGAAACACAAAATGAAAATAGCAAACAAAGAATAAAAGAAACACGAGAAAAGTGCAGGGAAGCAGTACGTGAAGTAATTTGTTTTAATGGGCAGCACGTACGTGAATGAATTAAACAGGGAAGCGGGTGCAAATGGGCCCGGCCCAGAAACGAAAGGAGGGGTACGCAAAGCGATACAAGCTCCGCGGTACGCGATGTAAAAGAATTCCCAACCTGCCGCCTGGCACGGCAGGTCGCCTGCCTGGCCAAGCACGGCACGAATGTGGCCCGTCAAGCTTAAGGCACACTAGTAATCGTGTCGTGCCGTGCCGGCACGCGGGCTCGATCTTCGTAGACGGCACGGATGCGGCACGTTCGGCCTATTTAGGGCCCGGAAACTAGAAAATAGGTTTAAAAAATTAAAAAGTTAAAAAAATAAGACAAAGGTTGTCGAGGTGTGCCCTCGGCAATTCCCATGGTTGCTATACCTAGGGTTGATTGTGTGGTAGAGAACGCGTAGTATCGGTGGAATCGACGGCTGACAAGCTGGATTTACCCAGGTTTAGTGCCCTCGAGTGAGGTAAAACCCCTACTTCCTGCTTGTCTATGTTTATGGTATGAATATGAGGGTTACAAAGGTTCGGCGAGCTGCTGATCTCGTCGAGGTTCTGATGGCTATGGATTGCTTGCCTTGATCGATCACCCTCCCAGCCTTTTTATACAGGAGGCTGGGTCTCGGGAAACATAACCGACCAAGGTTTACATGTATGGAAAGCCTTAACCGACTATAACCTGATCTAACTTGGAAAACACTCTTCGTCTTAGGCCTTCCTTCGTGGGCTTCGATTAATCTTTGGACTTCTTTGATCATTACGTGCACCAGGTACCCTTAAGCTGGGGTACCCGCAGAGTATAACCTCGTCATTAGCCCCCGAGTACTTGCTTGACTCGAAGAATCGAGCATGTGCTCCCTTCATCGTGCACGTCATAGTCTTTGCTTTTATACTCCTGATCCGACGTAGTCCTTCTACTCTTAATTTGTTTTGATTATATGCGCATGTGAACCAAGGGATATTAACATAGTAGGCCTGACTCACTCGAGTACCAAGCTTAGCTAACTGCTTACTTGAGTAAAAACCTTACTAGTTTTCAGTCAGGCTCGAGTCCCTGGATTCGAGCCTGGAACGCAGTCGAAAGATTTTGCCTAGGGATATTGACGTAGTAGGCCTGACTCACTTGAAAATCGAGCTCAGTTAACCGCACATTTGGGCGAAACCATACTAGCCTTCAATCAGGTTCGAGTCCCCGGACTCGAAGCTGGAACACTTTTGCAATTTTTGCCTAGCGATATTGACATAGTAGGCCTGATTTACCCAAAAATCGAGCTCAGTTAACCGCACATTTGGGCGAAACCATACTAGCCTTCAATCAGGTTCGAGTCCCGGACTCGAAGCTGCAACACTTTTGCAATTTTTGCCTAGGGATATTGACATAGTAGGCCTGATTTACCCGAAAATCGAGCTCAGTTAACCGCACATTTGGGCGAAACCATACTAGCCTTCAATCAGGTTCGAGTCCCCGGACTCGAAGCTGGAACATACTGGACAGACTCGACTCAGGCCGTTGTAGGTCTTACTGATTCGTTCTGCAGTTTAACTTTTGATACCTAACGCGTCCGTCAGGATTTTCATCATGTCTGTTGACACGGAAAATTTCAAGGGAAAACACTGTTGGAGCATCCCTCGGCCCATCTCGATTGCTCGGCGGGACCTACCTTTGCATTTGCGTATGCAGCATCCGAAACATCTGCGATTAGCATAGTTCGGGAATTTATGAAGTTTGATTCTTTGATTTGTGAAGTACTTAATGCATTTTTAATCGAGTCTGTAGTTGAGTGAATTTTTCTTACCTTGTTTTGAAATCTTATGGGAGCAGCCTCCGAGATTGTGGTTTGTTGTCTTGCAATAGAGGACAATCTTAAATCATCCTTCTATACTGCTTTTTGTCAATCGAAATATTTTGTCTTTGGAACCTACAGGAACGCGTCAGCGCTCCCATGGGAGTAGCCCCCGAGATTATGCTTTATTTTGTTTGAAGTAGAGGATAATCTCAATAATTTTGCTCCTTTTTATCAATCGCAAGGAATTTTTTATATGCTCCCATGGGAGTACCTTTGCTAGTCGAATCCTCCAATCGAATGTGAATGCTATCTTTACACCTGACGTCAATCGTGACGTCTTAGGCGTGCACTCGCTGCTTTGACAAGACATGTCTGTGTGTGCCCAATGTTCAGATTTTTGACCGCAGAAGACGCCGTTTTTATTTTGAACCCGACTTATCATGGTATAACCAGGACAGTCCTCGGGTAACACATCTGTGTTTTTGATTTGTGCCAGTCCCGAGTTTTTTGAGTGGGTTTGTGTTTCCTATTTGACTCAGCCCCCGAGCATGTTTTTGGGTTTTCTGTTTGACCCAGCCCCCGAGCATGTCGAGTGGGGTTTGGGTTTTCTGTTTGACCCAGCCCCCGAGTATGTCGAGTGGGCTGTAAGTCTTTGTGTTCACTGATTTTTGAGCTAGAATTTTGATGCTTATGTTTTTATGATCGAGTCCCCGATTGTTTGAGTAGGGTAAAAGCATATATGAGAAATATGGAGGAACATGTATCTTTATTCGATCAGCAAGCCGCCTCATTAAAACCTTCCAGTCCCCTTAAGTACCCTGGTAAGGGAAAAGAGTGCGTCTGAAACTTGCTGATTCTTTGGCCTTATGTGCTATTACATATGAGGTTAAGAGATCTATGCATAGAACCGACGCAGGTGCGCCACGTTCCATGGGTTTGATGCTACTTCGCCCGTCTTTGCGTTCTTCAATCGATAGGCTCCTCCTTCGATGACTTCTGTGACAATGTAAGGTCCTTCCCAAGGTGATGCAAGTTTATGGACTTTCTTCTGTTTCTCCCGCAGCACCAAGTCTCCCACCATGAAGGACCGTGTGCGTAATCGACGACTATGGTAGTTGCGGAGGTCTTGTTGATAAACGGCTGTTCGTGCCAAAGCCGTATTGCGTGCTTCTTCCAGCAAATCGGCTGCGTCTTCGAGTGCCTTGTTCGCGTCGTTTTCTTCATATGCTTCCACTCGTGGTGCATTAAACTTGACGTCGGATGGTAACACTGCCTCCGCACCATAGACCATGAAGAACGGTGTATACTGTGTGGAGGCGTTTGGGGTGGTCCGTAAGCTCCATAATACTGATGGAAGTTCATCTACCCATGCACCCGCGGCCCTTTTGAGTGGTACTAAGAGTCTCTTTTTGATGCCACTGCATACGAGTCCATTGGCCTTTTCGACCTGCCCATTGGATTGTGGATGTGCCACAGAAGCGTAGTTTAGTTTGATGTTTTGTTCCTTGCAAAAGGATTTGAACTCTTCCGCCGTGAAGTTTGTACCATTATCAGTTATGATGCTATCCATTACTCCAAATCGATACATGATCGATTGTATGAAACGAACTGCCGTAGAAGCTGTTGAGCTTGTGATGGGGATAGCTTCGATCCATTTGGTGAATTTGTCGACTGCCACTAGTAAGTGAGTATGACCTCCTTTTGATGATTTCTTCAGTGGTCCCACCATGTCAAGTCCCCATTGGGCAAAAGGCCATGCTAATGGTATGGTTTTTAGCGCTGATGCGGGTGCATGTGGCTTGGAAGCGAACTTCTGGCAACCAATACATCTTTTGACTATGTCCTCTGCGTCCCTTAGCGCTGTAGGCCAGTAAAACCCTGCTCGGAAGGCTTTGGCTACGAGTGATCGACTGCCCGCGTGGTGCCCGCAAGTACCGGCATGAATGTCCCGAAGGAGATCCTTGCCATCTTCGAGTGCAATGCATCTTTGGAACATACCTGAGGTGCTGCGTTTGTACAACTCACCGTTTATGATGGTGTATGCTTTTGCTCGTCGAGTGACACGTCTGGCCTCGTTTGTATCTTCTGGTAGTTCATTGCGAAGTATGTATGCGAGAAAAGGTTGAGTCCATATTGGCTCAATGAGAAGTACCTCAATCGGAGGATCCTCTGTGCTTGGCGCTTTGCTCTTGTCTGTAGCTGCTGTCGTAGTCGATGGTCGTTTGTCGATTGACCTACGTTCTATTCGTTCAAAGAAAACACCCGGCGGGACTGGTGCTTTTGTGGAAGCAATGTTGGCTAATTTGTCAGCCTCTTCATTGCTTTCTCTCCCTATGTGTCGTAGTTCGCAGCCATCGAAGCTGCCCTCCATTATGTTGTACAAATCCCGATAAGCGATCATGTTGTCTGCGATTGCATCACAGGCCTTCATTGTTTGCTGCACAACTAAGTTAGAGTCGCCATAAATCATTAGTCGAGTGCATCCCATGGCTTTTGCCATGCGCATGCCATGGATTAGACCTTCGTATTCGGCCTCGTTATTTGATGGGAACTCGAAACCCATTTGCAAGATATAGCGCAGTTTGTCGCCTTTTGGTGATATGAGTATGACGCCCGCTCCTGCTCCTTCATTCTTTTTGGACCCATCGAAATACATGGTCCAGGAATTTGATACGTCAGGTACCCCTGGCAATTGAGCTTCTACCCACTCGGTGTGAAAATCGGGTAGGACTTGTGATTTGATGGCTTTCGGGTGTTCGTACTTGATTCCTAGTGGTCCCAGCTCGATGAGCCATTTTGCTACGCGCCCCGTTGCGTTGGGGTTTGTGAGGACGTCTCCAATCGCTGATTTATTGACCACCGTTATCGGGTGTTCTGTGAAGTAGTGCGCCAGCTTTCTTGAGGTCATAAATACGGCGTACGCCAATTTCTGATATTGTGGGTACCGCTGTTTGGACGGGGAAAGAACTTCACTTACGTAATATACTGGCCTCTGTATGCTTTGACTATGTCCTTCTTCCATGCGGTCAACCACCAGCACGGTGCTGACCACTCGATTGGTGGCTGAGATGTATAGGTAGAGTGGCTCATTTTCCTTAGGTGCTACGAGGATTGGCGGGCTTGTGAGCATCTTTTTGAGTTCGAGAAAAGCGGCTTCAGCTTCATCCGTCCACTCGAACTTGTCTGCTTTCTTCATCAATTTGTAAAATGGAAGTGCTTTTTCGCCTAGTTTGCTGATGAATCGACTGAGTGCTGCTACTCGACCAGCTAGCTGCTGTACCTCATGGAGTTTGGTAGGTCTATTCATTGTGAGTATAGCTTGTATCTTTTCTGGGTCTGCTTCGATTCCACGTGCAGATATCAAATAACCCAAGAGTTGTCCAGCTGGGACACCGAAGGTGCATTTCTTTGGGTTAAGCTTGATGTTGTATCGATTGAGATTCTTGAATGTCTCCTGTAGATCACTGATTAATGTGTCCTCCTTTTCAGTCTTGATGACGATGTCGTCGACGTAGACCTGAACATTGCGTCCTATCTGTTCTTGTAGACAGTTTTGCATCATGCGCTGGTAAGTTGCGCCTGCGTTTTTGAGCCCGAAAGGCATGGTTGTGTAGCAGTAGACCCCGAGTGGGGTTATGAATGTTGTTTTGTCTTCGTCTTCTTCTTTCATCCGAATTTGATGGTATCCTGAATATGCATCCAAAAATGATAACCGAGCGCATCCTGCTGTTGAGTCGATGATCTGATCGATTCGTGGTAATGGAAAGTGATCTTTTGGACAGCATTTGTTTAGGGCTGTAAAATCTACACACATCCGCAGGGTGTCTGAGTGCTTCTTTTCGACCAGTACAGGGTTAGCAACCCAGTCTGCCTTTTTGATTTCTCGAATGAACTTTGCAGCAAGTAACCTATCAACTTCTGCCTCGATTGCACCTCTTTTGGGATCGGAAACACGGCGCATAGTTTGCTTGACTGGTCTAGACCCTGGCTTGAGTTGTAGAGAATGCTCGGCGAACTCCTGGGGACACCTGGCATATCAGCTGGGCACCATGCGAATATTTCCCAGTTTTTACGGAGAAATTACGAGCGCATTTTCCTGTTCGCTGGTAAGACTCGATGATATGTTGACTGTTTTTGAGGGATCAGTTGGGTGCACTTGATGCTTTTTGTGTCGTTGGTTGCATTGAATTGTCTGTCGGATGCTAACCTCTTGTGTTCCGGCAGAAGTGTGCGGTCGTTAGAAACCTCGAGTTTGGCGAATGATTGCTCCATCCCATACATCTCTGAGATTTTGCTGAAGTCACGGTCACATGAATCTGACCTTTGAAAGTTCCCGTTGATCGTGATGACTCCTTTTGGTCCTGGCATTTTGAGCTTGAGGTAGGCGTAGTGTGGGACGGCCATGAATCGAGCGAAAGTGGGGCGCCCAAGTATTGCATGGTATTGTGACTTCCAATCGACCACTTCGAACTCAATCGACTCGGTTCTGAAGTGAGTAGGATCTCCAAACGTAACATCGAGTTGTATGGTGCCTTCTGGGAGCACTGCTTTGCCTGGAACGATACCGTGGAAGGTACTTGCGGACTTTGGCAGATTTTCGACTGATTTGTTCATTCTGCGTAGCGTATCTGCAAAGATTATGTTGAGGCCGCTACCTCCGTCCATGAAGACCTTGGTCATGGCGTAGCCTCCGATTTGGGCGTCGAGTACCAAGGCTGCATGCCCTGGTCGATATACTGCGGGTGGGTGGTCCTCTCGATTGAAGACAATCGGAGTTTCTGATCCTTTCAAAAAATTGTGATGGCTGGGGGTGCCATGACCGCCATATTGACGTGTCGAGTGTGTAATTTTTGCTCTCTATTGGAGGGACGTCCTCGCTGGATCATGTTCATCTGCCCGCGAGTTACGGGATATTTTTGTTCATCTCCTTGCTGCATCTGGTGCACGGCTGCTGCCATTTGTGTTCCCGTAACGGGTTGTGCTGGCACCATGTATACTGGCGTCGGTTGCGCTGGTGTTGGTGCAGTATACACCTGAGTAGGCTGTGTTTGCGGTGGTATGGAATATACTGTGCTTGTTGTACTTGTTGCGGTGCTGGATATGCCTGAACAGGCTGTGCTTGTGATGTAGTCGATGGATCTGCAGTTGAGGAGGTGCACGTCCATCTCTTTGCAGTCGCAGTATATGTTCAATCGCAAGTTGATCGAATTCCCTGCAATTTCTCAGCGAGTGGCTAGAGCGAAGCTTACCATCATCCCCTCTGTAAAGATGGAATCTGCAATAATCGTCCATCCTTTCTTCGATGAGCGCTCAGGATCTTTGTCTGCTCGCCTGCGCCACTCGGCCTTCTGTAGCTATCGCGGTCATCGCGTCTGTGGTCTCGACTGTCACGTCGATCGTCTGTGCGATGGTCTCGATTATCACGATGATCGTCGGGTCATCTGTCGTGGCTGTCCCTTGACTGGACAAAGCCTGCTGCGATGAAGTTTGGATGGTCATCGTCGTGATAACGATTCTTGCGTTTGCGCCTTCGATCATCTCTGTAGCTATCTCTGCGGTCTCGACTGCCACCCTCGTGATTTTCATGTGATGCTACGGGTCGAGTGCCTCGTACGGAGTCTTCTCCATCTGCCCACTTTGTTGCGAGTACCATGAGTGCGGCCATTGTCTTTGGATCTTCTCGACCAAGTGTTTCTTTGAAGTCTTCCCTCCAGAGTCCGTTTTTGAAGGCGTCGATTGCCCTATCTTCTGATACGTTGCCTACTGAGTTACGGATGGTGGTCCACCGCCGTATGTACGATCTCAGAGATTCATCTGACTTTTGCTTGCAGGTCCGGAGCTCCTCGAAAGTTTTGGGGCGCTCACATAGAGGCTCGAAGTATTTGATGAAATCACCTTTGAAGTGCTCCCACGAATCGTAGTATGATTCGGGTAGCGATTTGAGCCAATCGCGAGCTGTTCCTTCCATCATGAGTTGTATGTACTGCATAGCTGTAGTTGTGGTCCGCGCTGACATCCGACTGCCAGCCTGTAATCTTCTAGCCAGCCTGATGGCTCTTGTTTGCAGTTGAACTTTGGCGTGGTAGCTAGCGAAAACTTCTTGGGCATACGAGCCTCCCGGATCCGTCGAGTGAAGCATAGCGCTCCACATGGCCCGATTTCTGCTTCCGAGTCTGAGCTGTTGCTGTATGACCTCCTCGAGTGGCTCCTACTGGAACGATGACGGCGTGAGCTTTTTCGACTGCTCCTTCCCCGAGGACTTCGACTGCGACGGTCCCGATCTGTATCTCTCCTTGGAGTTGCTTGTGGATGCTGTATGGCTTGTGCTGCTATTGCCAGTTGTTTGTACAGTTGGAGGTGCTGATCCCTCTTTGGGTCTCCTGCAGGAGGTTCGATTGTTCTGAGGTAGGTGCCTAGCGTCATCAGCGCCCCGGCTGGCTCAGTAGGTATGGGGACTCCTTCCGCGTCGACTGCCATAAAGGCTGGGTTTAGGTTCCGAGTGACCGCTGCACGATCTGCGTCTCCGAGGTTGATGAATCGTGACCTATTCGCGGGGTCGTTTCTGCCCGTTGAACTCGTAGACAATGCTCTTCGTCGAGCACTCGATATGCTGGCTTGCTTTTTGCGTTCTTCGAGTACTGCTCGGTAGTTCTTCAACCGTATCGATTCTTGCCACTGGAAGTATTGTAAGGTCAATACCTCTTCCGGAGTTGCGTTTGCTGGTAGCATTGTGCAGCTTTCGATTACTTTGCTCACTTTTTCCGCCATCTCTGCGGTGATGGTCAGCGTGGTTGTTCCGTCTGGCATGGTGACTGTGCAAGGGTATTCTGTAGGTCGACGGCATGTTGCGGCTGCTGATGTTTCTGCTGTACTCGCGGTGTACACCTGATACGGTACCACCCGATCTTCTCCCATGTGTTGCTAATGCGCATTATGGATTCGGCGTCGTCATCCAGGCTCATGTTGGAGTTGCTTTGCTTTTGGGGTTTTGCCGCAATCGAGTTGATATTCGAGTGCTTTGTCCAGGCTATCTGCGTCGCAGGTGAATATCTCGTGGCTGGCACGGATTTCTGGGCCGTTGAGATCGGCGAGGTATATGTTGTCATCTGTGTTCTCCTTGTTCCCGCGACGTCGTTGCAGTCGACGATGTTGTCGAGTGACTCGATTGAGTTGTTTGGGCGGTAGCAGATTCGATCTCGCTTCTTCCAAATCTTTTTGCCACCTCGTCACGGAACTCTTGCGAGGTCATGGATGTTGCAGAGTCGCTTGGCGATTGGATCGGGACGATCTGTGACGATGTCGCGCCCAAGATGGATGGTGTTGCAGTCGAAGCATTGTCGATTGCCTCCGTGTCGAGTGTCTCCACGTCGAGTGGGTCTAACAGGTCCTGCACACCATCTTTATCGACAAAGAAGTTAAATTTTCCAACTGTAATATCCAAACCTGATTCGAGTCCGGCAAAGGCTTGTTGAACCTCCATCGAGTGCGGCATGAGCTCCTTGGAGATTTTGGCGAGTGACCGCTTTTTGAATCGATGCTGGTGGATTTTGCTGGCGAGTTGCCGTTTGCAACGGTGGTCGGTGATTTGCTTTTTGATGATGTAGTAGGCGAGTTACCTTGTGCAGATGCGATCAACAGGTGGCCGCTGATACGTCCAAAACGTATCTATAATTTTTGATTGTTTCATGCCATTTTTATGCTTTTAGCACTTGTTTTATATTAAGTTTATTATTTATTTAGACTAACCTACTAATAGTTGCAAAAGTGCACAATGTTCTTGTTTTACTCTTTGATGTGTAGAAATTATCAAGAATACAAAAGGAAACCTTGTTGGAATCGAATTGGGACTTTCCTGAAATCTGTCTGAGAATTTTTTACGAAGATTGCCAGTTTGACCCTCGAAGATAAAGTTATATGGAGACCTGGCTGTTACGAAAGTTGTCACAATTTTCCATACGAAGATTTTAAGCCCGAGATCAGCCCAATCGGAGTTCGGACGCGGCCTGTAGGCCCGTTTTGGTGGAACCTTAAAAGGGGGTGACGGAAATCCGAGAAGATATATAAAGGGAGGAAACCTAATTCGTGGAGAACTCCTCCACCCACGAATTTCAGCCACCAAAAGCCACGTTTTTTGCCTCCCCCATGGATCCCATCTCCATGGGGGAGGGCTCCCAAGAAGCCATGAAGGAGGGAGGCTAAGGGGCGGCGCTCCCCAAGCTTGCCGGCGGCGGGGAAAGGAGTTCCCCGCACCGCCGGCACCGCCGCCACCCTGCGCTGACGCGCTGCCCCTCTCCGCCGTCTTCACCGCCATCTCCATCACCATCTTCTCCTTGTATTCAGTGGTTCATCCTCCCACAAACCTCTGTACCGTCCTATGTAAACATGGTGTTTGATGCTATAATATTTATCCTATGATTTACATCATGTTTCCGTAGTTTATTTGTCTTTTGATTGCTTAATTGAATGCATGAGGTTCATTAGAGTTGTATGTCTATATGGTGCTGTCCTTTCGTGTCCATTATATTTGTGCGCGCATGGATCAAACACCATAGGGTTGGTAGTATTTGTAACGAAGCGGAGGAAGTTCTGCCGGAGTGACAGAAACCTGAGAACGCGAACCGATTGGTTGCACGTATGGGAGTAAGAGGACATTGAACTTAAGGCTATGGTTGGGGAAACCTTAATGCATTGTTAGTATTTGCGGATGCTTTCTAACAATCCAATCATATAGTACTTGTAATCCCAATTAGTGGAGTGCATGTATATTTAGCCTCTCCCACATAGAAAACTGCATCGAAGACAATGAACCAAGTACCTTCACTAATTAATCTTGGACAAAGCCACCACAATTACCACCACTTTTCCACACTCATGGTACTGTTAGTATATGGTTACTTAGTGTATTTTATTGCTGCAGCACTAACATTTACTTTCTTGTATTTATTATCTTGCAAAACTACCTCTCATACCCGTATTGCTACCGTAGTTTTATTTTCTAGATAATGCAAACGTTTAGTGTGCGTAGAGTTGTATCAGTGGTTGATAGAACTTGAGAGAATACTTATCCTACCTTTAGCTCCTCGTTGGGTTCGACACTCTTACTTATCGAAAAGGCTACACGCGATCCCCTATACTTGTGGGTTATCAAGACCTTTTCTGGCGCCGTTGCCGGGGAGCCATAGTGTAGGTTAATGTTCTTGTGTGCACTTGTTTGCTTTATCTCTAAGTAGTTTTTATTTTCAGTATTAAGTTGTTCTTTTTCTTACTATGGTTAGGGAATGCGAATTACAAAAAAAATTAGGTGTAGTTATTATCTAAAAACGTTTTCAAAAAGAAAAGTGATTGGAAAGATGAGTAATGGTTAAATGGGGGTCGACCTTGAACACTTGTGTTCATGCCTATGAAACCAAAACAAATCTTTCCATGGAAGCTTTTCATTAAAAACATGTAAATATTGTGTATATACCTCTGTACATAAAAATAAAATGCTAATTATAGTATTTAGTTAATTGAAATTCGATCTTTACTGACTGTTCTGTTTAGACAGATTTTGTGCTTCTCTGTAAATAAAATCGTGATAAATCTCAGAATAGTATTTTGACTTGAAATTTTTGTGCATAAACCTGAGATTATTATCTTTCTTTCATTAGACTAAAGTTTTTCGATTTGAGCTACTTAACTATCTCGTTGAATGCCATCTTTACGGACTGTTCAGTTTTGACAGATTTCTTTGTTTATTCAATATTGTACTTGGTGTTGTTAGTTTCATTAGTTTTTCGACGGACAACGGAAATAATGAACACCTTAGTATATACAGTGGCTAATGTTGAGTAAAAATTATAAAACTTGTCAATGCTTGAACATGAGTGATTTTATTTAATGAGTACTAACCCTACTAATGAGTTTTGTGAAGTTTTATGTGGATGTAGCTTATAAGATCTAATCAATATGGTGATATGAGATGAATAAGAAGACGCAAGAGCTCAAGCTTGGGGATGTGTAGGTGCATCCCAAGAACATATTCAAGAAGATACAATCATCTAAGCTTGGGGATGCCCGAGTCATCCCCCTATTCATCAACTAACATGAGGTTGTCTCGTTCGTACTCTATATTACCCGTCCACATGATATGTATTGTCTTAACTTGTATTATAATTGCTTTTATATGTCTTGGTTTTACCTTATTTAGTTTTATTAGGCTCCTTATTTGGTTTCGATTGCTTCTTTACTTTCACTTATAAATTCAAAATAACAAAAATATTTTCTTTTGTTTTGCTTCTTTGTTTGGTTCTTTATTTTGATTTTATTTGGGTTTTACTTTTGATTTTTATTTAGAGTTTTCCTTGCTGTAGCTAGCATGTTTAGGTCTTTCTTAGCCTCTGATTTCTTAGTTTATCAAAAATAAAGTACCAAGTTTTATCCATTTAGCTTAGTTGATACATATGTAAAAATTGATTTTCTGTTTTCGGTATCTACTGCTTATTGCGCGATTTTTCATATTTTACTGGAAGCTCTAAAAATAACGAAAAAATTACTGACGTTGTAGCACCTAATCCTCTGCATGTACAAAAATTGGCTAAAATTTCGGGCATGTTTAAGTGCACCTAAAAATTACGTTTTCCAGCTGCTGTTTTTCTGGACAGATTCTGACTTTGTTGCAAGAGTGGCCTCTTTTTGTTTTCATTTGATTTTTAATGGTTCTTACCTTTCATTTATAAGTTGGCCATTTAAGCAACCTTTCTGTAACTTAAAAACAAAATTTTATTTGGTTTAATAGTAGCACTTGGGAAATATTATCTATTGTACTAATGTCTAACCGCAGAAAAGAATGGGAAAGTTTTTGTGTTGAAGTTTTTTCACAGAGAATGAAGGAACACCAAACTATGGAATATTGAGGAATTACCAAAGTCATAAGCTTGGGGATGTCCCCGCATCCCTTTCATCAATAACCCCACGGTTTGCAAACCTTTAAACTTTGTTTTTTGAGCAACATAGGAACTTAACTAAACTTGAAGCGGCTGTATTTTATTATCTATTTATCTTAGCATCAAACACCAGTTACATTAATAAGTGGATCGTCACATATTTTATTTATCCTCTGTTTTCAATGTTTACTTGGTTAATGGATTACTTGTTGAAACTTAAAAATGATGTGTGAATAATACTGTTTAGTAGTTTATGTTTTCTTATGGTTAGTCTCAACTAGCTAATAGTGCATATTATGTTATTTTGATATCAACATGCATTGTCCTGTTCATAAGATGGTATGGTATTGTGGTATCCTCCTCTGAATAATTCACTTGAATCGATTTGGCACATGCTCACACATGTTATGACTGAAAAATAAAGTCAATTAAGACTTGATGATCTATTTTGCCTCAGAGTTTTAGTATCGTTTTTATGCCTCCGTTAATTTTATTTTGTCGCAAGCATGATTATGACCGTTATCGCTCTCGTGGTTGTCGCTTCCCAGTCTATTGCTAGCCTTCACTTGTACTGAGCGGGAATGCTGCTCGTGCATCCAAATCCTTAAAACCAAGTTATCCCAAAGAGTCCACCAAAAAATTCCTATGCATGGTATTTCAAGCCATTCCAAGTAAATTTGCATGTGCTACCTTTAAAACCTTCAAAATATTTCTCTTTTTGTGTCAATGTTTACTAGCTCATGAGGAATTAGTGTGGTTATTCTTTATTCTATTTGTCAAATGGACTTTTACACCTGGACTAGTGGCATATACATCCGCTTATCCAATAACTTGCAAAAAGAGCTGGCAACGGGGTGCCCAGTCCCAATTAATTACAACTTTAACCAATTAATTCTCTTCACACTTTTGCCCTGATTCATCAGTAAGCAATGACAAACAGTGAAATACCTGAATGTGTGTAAACCAAAGAGAAAGAGGGATGATCTGCCTTGCTGGTAGAAATAACGTCCTTCATGGGAGCCGCTCTTAAAAGTCCGTTTGACAGGTAGAATACTGTTCTCACCCGCTACCATTCGTTGACAATTAACAAACACCTCTCAAAACATTTTTACTCTGTTTTTAAAACAAAAGACTCTAGCACGTGTTAATCCCTGCTTCCCTCTGCGAAGGGCCAATCTTTTATTTTTATGTTGAGTCACCATCTTTCTTTGAGCACTTCTTCGAGAGCATAGCTGTCGTTCTTAGTGTAATGTGCTTGTCCAGAATACGATTAATTGAGGTATAACCATGATGCTTTTATCTTTGATATCTCTATATCTAGTCTTCACTTGAACTTCAGAGGTGCCTTGGCATTTATGTTTTGCTCCACAATTAAGGGCAAGCGAGATACCACTCTATCATGCTTTATTATGGTCATTACAATCTTGTTGATGTTTATAAATTTCATGTTATAAGCTCTTAGTTCGTTGATACTTTTCATTAGGAAACATGATTGCTAAGTTTTATTATCCATACATCATGCAATTGTTAAAGACCTGATCATAGCATTTACAATCAAAAATTATTTTGTTATCATTTACCTACTCGAGGACGAGCAGGAATTAAGCTTGGGGATGTTGATACGTCCAAAACGTATCTATAATTTTTGATTGTTTCATGCCATTTTTATGCTTTTAGCACTTGTTTTATATTAAGTTTATTATTTATTTGGACTAACCTACTAATAGTTGCAAAAGTGCACAATGTTCTTGTTTTACTCTTTGATGTATAGAAATTATCAAGAATACAAGAGGAAACCTTGTTGGAGTCGAATTGGGACTTTCCTGAAATCTGTCTGAGAACTTTTTACGAAGATTGCCAGTTTGACCCTCGAAGATGACGTTATATGGAGACCTGGCTGTTACGAAAGTTGTCACAATTTTCCATACGAAGATTTTAAGCCCGAGATCAGCCCAATCGGAGTTCGGACGCGGCCTGTAGGCCCGTTTTGGTGGAACCCTAAAAGGGGGTGACGGAAATCCGAGAAGATATATAAAGGGAGGAAACCTAATTCGTGGAGGACTCCTCCACCCACGAATTTCAGCCACCAAAAGCCACGTTTTTGCCTCCCCCATGGATCCCATCTCCATGGGGGAGGGCTCCCAAGAAGCCATGAAGGAGGGAGGCTAAGGGGCGGCGCTCCCCAAGCTTGCCGGCGGCGGGGAAAGGAGTTCCCCGCACCGCCGGCCCGCCGTCGCCCTGCGCCGACGCGCTGCCCCTCTCCGCCGTCTTCACCGCCATCTCCATCACCATCTCCTCCTTGTATTCAGTGGTTCATCCTCCCACAAACCTCTGTACCGTCCTATGTAAACATGGTGTTTGATGCTATAATATTTATCCTATGATTTACATCATGTTTCCGTAGTTTATTTGTCTTTTGATTGCTTAATTGAATACATGAGGTTCATTAGAGTTGTATGTCTATATGGTGCTGTCCTTTGGTGTCCATTATATTTGTGCGCGCATGGATCAAACACCCTAGGGTTGGTAGTATTTGTAACGAAGCGGGGGAATTTCTGCCGGAGTGACAGAAACCTGAGAACGCGAACCGATTAGTTGCACGTATGGGAGTAAGAGGACATTGAACTTAAGGCTATGGTTGGGGAAACCTTAATGCATTGTTAGTATTTGCGGATGCTTTCTAACAATCCAATCATATAGTACTTGTAATCCCAATTAGTGGAGTGCATGTATATTTAGCCTCTCCCACATAGAAAACTGCATCGAAGACAATAAACTAAGTACCTTCACTAATTAATCTTGGACAAAGCCACCACAATTACCACCACTTTTCCACACTCATGGTACTGTTAGTATATGGTTACTTAGTGTATTTTATTGCTGCAGCACTAACATTTACTTTCTTATATTTATTATCTTGCAAAACTACCTCTCATACCCGTATTGCTACCGTAGTTTTATTTTCTAGATAATGCAAACGTTTAGTGTGCGTAGAGTTGTATCAGTGGCTGATAAAACTTGAGAGAATACTTATCCTACCTTTAGCTCCTCGTTGGGTTCGACACTCTTACTTATCGAAAAGGCTACACGCGATCCCCTATACTTGTGGGTTATCAGCCGCTTGATGATGAAACCGGCGAAACCGTGAGCCCAATACTACCTATTCCCACAGACGGCGCCAATTGTCGAGGTGTGCCCTCGGCAATTCCCATGGTTGCTATACCTAGGGTTGATTGTGTGGTAGAGAACGCGTAGTATCGGTGGAATCGACGGCTGACAAGCTGGATTTACCCAGGTTCAGGGCCCTCGAGTGAGGTAAAACCCCTACGTCCTGCTTGTCTATGTTTATGGTATGAATATGAGGGTTACAAAGGTTCGGCGAGCTGCTGATCTCGTCGAGGTTCTGATGGCTATGGATTGCTTGCCTTGATCGATCACCCTCCCAGCCTTTTTATACAGGAGGCTGGGTCTCGGGAAACATAACCGACCAAGGTTTACATGTATGGAAAGCCTTAACCGACTATAACCTGATCTAACTTGGAAAACACTCTTCGTCTCAGGCCTTCCTTCGTGGGCTTCGATTAATCTTTGGGCTTCTTTGATCATTACGTGCACCAGGTACCCTTAAGCTGGGGTACCCGCAGAGTATAACCTCGTCAAAGGTAGATATGATTTTAATAATTTTTATTAAGCTAGCAAGCCGCCTCATGAGGTTCGACGCCTCTTTGAGCCGATAGAGGTAGAGGAGGGGGCGGTGGCACTACTAGAACCAGCAGCGGATGAGTGATGTTCTTGGCTAGCTTGGATTGGGATTTGGGTGTCAGGTTCTTCTAAGTAGGCGATATCTTCGGTACTAAGTCCTAAAGATCCGGCGGGAAATAGGATCATCGGTTCCAGGACAAACCCATCGGGATATGGGTTAAAGGGGGGAGAGGGAGGCTGATCCATGGGATGAGAAGTGTGGGATTAGTGTGGAAAATGCTAAGGGTGAGGGGGCCTATTTATAGCAGCAAATGTTGGAGTTTAGGGGTTCAAAATTCAATTTTTGAATTTTTTCGTGCCTACAACGATCGGCTGGGCCGCATATGGGCTGTCGTGCCCTTGCCGTGCCGTGCGGCATGGCCCGACAGCGGCCCGACAAGCCGTTCTGTGTCTCCCGTGTGCCGGCGTGCCGCAACCGTGGCGTGCCACCTGCCCGACCGCGGTCCAGCGTGCCCGCACCAACACGGATCCCGCGCCTCGTGCCCGCTCCAGCACGTCGTGCCCACCGTGCCCGCGTGCCGCGTCGACAGTGCCGGGCCGCGTGCTGGCACGATTGTGTCGTGCCGGGCAGCCCGCGGGCTCAAAATCCAACCTCGGCACGAGCACGGGCGGGCCACGGGCTTGGCACGGCACGATTAGTTTGTGCCGGGCCGTGCTTGGGCCGGGCCGAAAATCCCGTGCCTCGTGCCAGCCCGTTTGGCACGACCGGCTCGCGGGGGAGTAGGGCTGGTGTCTATTCAGTAAAACACATTAAAAATTACTAAAAAAATCCATATCACAAAATAGCGAACACGAGTTCAAATATCACATCCAGAAACAGAACTAAAAATCAAATTCACATGCCAATATTGGGCCAACTTATATTTTTTTCTTGAGCTATTAATCAAACACGTATGGATTTAGAGTTATTGGGGATTCAATCCAACTAGGGTTAGGGTGATTCCCATTTCTTCACACATAATCTCTAAATTTCCCTCAATCCTTCCAAGTACCAGTTCATAGATCTCCTTATTTCAAATGATTTAAAAGTTTTTTTTGGACATTTAATGATTTAAGAGTTCGCCGCAACCGTCGAGCCTTGTCTCTTCTTTCCCCTGCTATAGTTCCCTCGGGCGGAAAGGAGGCGACCGCGGCGTCCGGTGCTCTCGCCGGCAGAGCTGTTGCTCCCCTCTGCCTCCGGCCGCCGTTTCGGCGCCGCGAGGTGGGGGGGGGGGGGGAGCCTCGGCTCTGTCCGGGCGCGTAGGTTAGGTAGTGTATAGGTGTGTGTGCCCTTTTGGCGTCTCCGGTGATGGTGGCGCCGGTGCATAGGGCTGCGTCCTCCCCCCTCCTTTCCCCATCCCGGCCTCGTCGTCGGGGAGGCTGTGGAGGTGTTCCGTCGGGCGCGGACCTCCGTTTGTGCTCCTCTGGCCGGCCGTGGCGGCGAGGGGAGGAGCCCGTGGTGGTCGGCGTTTCCGTTTTGGTGCAGGTGGTCTTGGTGGTCTTCTCCTTTGATGGTTCTCCGGCCGGCCGTGGTGGCGGGGGGAGTGCTGTCTGGAGCTGGCTGGGTGATGGTGGTGGTGGTCCTAGTTTTGGCGGAGGTGGCTGGAAGTTGGGTGGAGCTGGGAAGTTGGAGCTGTGGCCGTACTCGTTCAACGAGACTAGGTTTCGTCGCTTCGCGGGGGACGGCTTCTGCGTCTTCTTCCCGGCGGCGAGCGGTACGGCGTCTCCGGCGGCAGCTAGGAGCTTGGGGTGCGGCATGGATCCAATTGCGTTTTCTTCAGCTGACTCGAGGGGCTCTGTGCAAGTTTCTGGGTCCTTTTGTTATTTTCTTTTTCTTCTGGACCTGCTTGTAATTTGTACCGAGTTTCTGGGATATATGGATTGGATCCTTCCTCAAAAAAACATAAAAAAATTTATTTAAGAGTTCTTGTTGTCAGCCAAACAATAAGGTTTCATGTTGGTATCTTCTTCACAATAGACTGAATACTAGGGTTTTCCTTCAGGGATTTTTTATCCGCTAGAATATTCTTGCATTATGTGTGTGGTGCAACACACTTGGAAACAAGAGATCATCTCTTCTTCAATCGCGCTTTTGCCTCTTGGTGCTGGTCCTATCTTTTGCCTAGCTAGGCTATTCCTAACTCGCGCAGGCATTCGGTGGTGCAGTCTTACAAAATATCTTCAAGCAACCATTCTTCAAAGGTTTCAGTTTGGCTCTTTGAACAATTTAGATCGCCAGGAATATTTTTTATGTCCATGGGTATCTGGCCCTAGACGCGAGAAGTTTAAGAAAGAGTTACACTAGATTATTCTCAGGGCTAATAGCAAGAGATCAGCTGGTTATAAAACCCGGGAGCAATTACAATTAAGTTTGTAACCTAGTGGATAATTTTTTTTTTTGCGAAACACAGTACACACGCAGACGCTCACATACACATGCGCACACTCACCCTATGAACGCACACACGCACACCCTACCCCTATGAGCACCTTCGATAGGCGGGCCGAGTCTTGAGATTGATGAAGTCACCACAGGCGCCTCGCTGTCGACGGGAACGTCGCCTCCCACTAAAGAATATTCCGGCTAAATGAGAAACACCAGTGTCAAACCTGGCGTTTGAATTCTGGTGGGCTGGGGGTACAACCACTCTCCTAACCATCTTGCCACAGGCAAGTTCTCTAGTAGATAATATCTCATCTTTCCTATTTTTGTAGGTTACACATTTTTTGAAATCAATGGTTCGAGGTCTCACATTGCTTTTATCAGTTACCACGACAACAATTTGCCGTTGCACTGAGTTAGCATTGCTTTTATTAGTGGAGACCTCAATAGTTGAAAGGGCCTTCTTCTCATGGGTAAACGACGCTGCGGCAGGACAGGGTATTCCAACCTTGAGCTCTGTTCGCAGCGCAGCGACATAGGCCGCGTCTGCTCTTCCAGCATGCACTTGTTCTGCCCGGATGCAGCCGCAGGTCGTCCTCACATAGGGCCCACGGCCGCGGACATGTTGGAAGGAATCAGTACAAGTCGCACCAGCGTCACATGGATGACGAGGAGCCGAGCAGGATCTGGTTCCAACCGCTTGATCCCATGAACGGAAAATCAGAAATGGTTTATCGGGGATTCTAAAATGGTTTATGTACTTGGCGCAAAAAACTGGCCCTATGGCGTGTGATGGTAGCTGGAGCCTGGGTGGGATGAATTGTGGCAAAATAAAACGCAGGGGAGAAACCGCATCAGGACAGCACTGCAAGCAAGACTCGGAATGATAGCAATCTGGATAAACTTCTAATTCTACGATAACATGACAAACATTTCTAAAACATGAAAATATCATAGGAAGGTAAAACATAAGAAACAGCATCCTGGAAGTCTAGCATAAAGGTAACAGCCAGAGGCAATAGCATCACGACCAAATCGTCTAAGTTATGAGCCACGAATAGCATCCTGGAAGTCTAGCATAAAGGTAACAGCCAGAGACAATAGCATCACGATCATATCCCACTCCTATTGAATTCTTAAGCAACAGTAGACTTCAAAGGACTGCAAACATATACATTACACCATGCAGACTTTTTGTAATGGGGTGTGTTTCTCTGCTCTGTCTTCAGTTAAGTTCACTAGATGACCCATTGCGCGACTGCGCAACTGCCGGATGCAACTACCACATTTTTGACACATGCTTTATTTGTTGGTGAAAAGTAATTAATTTTATTTGTATTCATTTAACTTATATAGAACCCATACTCTGTACTGTCATCATTTGATACTGATAGTTATGCACCTAAACAAAAATAATCGTTTCATTTCCGTGTCTAAATTGACAGTTTCAGAAACAATGGAAATTTGAACGTTGCACTTGCACTCCGCAACTGCCGAAAGCAAGACCCCATTGTTATCATAGGCTAATGAGAATAAAAAGGATTCCACATTTGTGCATTACAACCAATGTAACCGAAGGTGAAGCACATAGACAACTTATTCTCAAAGTAGATGCAGGGAGAACGGCACAAAACATCAACAACTTGAAAAACATCACCTGCTCCTCTTTTTTTTATTACCTTAAGGGGAGATAAGAACAATAGTTTAGTATTTGGATCAGATAATACAGTTCTTATCTTATAAGCTAAAGAGCACACCATAAAGAGAATCATTATTGTCAGGCAAAATTACAATATGCGGGTCAAGTTGCCTGCCATGTGGTTTCAGGTTCATGGCATCTTGATAGCATGCCCTGAACTACATGAGAAAATCTTATCGTACATTCATATTGAACAGCGTGATAGGCATAACATAGGTTCAGAGGCTTCACATATAGGTAAGCGAACTAATGTCCTAACTCTCTTTTCGCTTGTGAGGCAAGACCATATATACGATAATTTATGCACATATTGCCGCTAAGTGTGACCTCAACCTTTACACCTCATAAAGCCTTCTTGATCTGACAATGGAAAAATATAGGAAAGCCTGTGAGTGAAGAGTGAGCACAAAACTACAACCTAAGCATTGTGTAGTGGAAAAACATACAAGTAATATAAAAAAAGTGTGTTAGTCGATATAATAATCTAACCTTCACACAGTGAGGATATCTGATCTGATAATGGTCTGACTGAGACGTTTCTATTTAAGAGTTGTGCAACACAATCAATGTGGAATGCCTTAGCCTCTGTACCAGTAACATCAATCAAATTCTAACTTTTTTTATCCAATCCAACATAATGGCAAAAGGAAAAGCATTTCTAGTTCATCTTGATTATAAAGACTGATGAATAATCAAAAGAGGAATTTTTTCAGTTGCAGTCATTCCATGAAAAGAGGAATCAAATTCTAACTTCTTGATTATACAGACTGATGAATATAAGCATCTTGAGTATCTGATAATGCTGAATCTATGCTTTCCAATGTAGGAAAGAAAATGCATATTGGCCAAACTAAAAACTAAAAAGAACCAATTCCTAGTAGCATGTGTACCTAGAACTCATCTAGGACATCAAAACATAGATGCTTATAAGACTCATACACAGAGCTCTTCTCATATATCAAACGACAGATCAATATTATTTTCAGTGATTCTCCCGATAGGGAAAATATTAGAGGAACAAATGAAAGTGAGAACCGAAATGAAGAGGGAATAAAGAGCAGCCCCAAATTGAGCACAGAAAAAGACGAAAGGAAGCAGCAGAAGAAAGAAAAAGAGTGTCAAAATGGACAAAAATCCAAGATGAATAGCCCAACAGAGCATATGAAGAACACATATAGATAGCAAGATTATCACTGAAATAGAAACAATCATGAAGAATTGAAGATAGCGATAGATTAACACATGATGTACATAGATAGCAAGATTAATACATGACTAATTTTAAGGCTGCCGCAGATGCTATACATAGAACAGCTAAATAAATTGGCATCATATCTATGTATCTCTCATAGGCACCTGGGTACAACGAATACAGGCAGAATATTTAGCATCAACACGAGCCAAAACGGGAGCAAGAATAAAAAAGCATCCCTGGGCATTTGTTGCAATGCTAAAATGGCAATTACACAATTCTAGTGTGATAAGAGAGGAAGACACAACAGGCTAGCAGTAACAAAGTAGCACACCACACATAGTTCTGAAAATCATACTCTGCATTATGCAAAAAGAAATAAATATGAAACATCTAAAGAATAATCTTCAGGCTAAATTTCCGTGACACTCTACCCTATACATATCCAAGCCGCTAGTTCCCATAGAATTTAGATTGAAAACAAATGGAAGATGAGATTGTTCCAAAGCAGAAGTTGGAGGAGCTGAGGATCATACCACACACCAGCGATGACCGCCTTCCCTCTCTGCGTCCTCCGCAACTCAGCAGTCATGGATATAGTGTCGTCGTCTACTGCTGTATTGCAAGAAAACTGAATTTTGATTCCTTGTTCTCTGAACCACTCGAAATCTTTTTCAATGCTAGCTGAACGTTCCAGCCCATTTTTCTTGAAGTAAACACCTGGATGCACATTATACATTAATACTATGCATATGCTGCAGGTTATGTTGTACTGATATAAGAAGTTACTTAAGAGGAAGATTGATAGTGGAGAGTACAAGAAGAGGAGAGGAATACCAGCGCACCAGAAGGTCAGAAGAGGGAGATGCTAACTGATCCAGCACCGTTTCACGGCAGGTTCTCGACAGCTCTGTTTTAGGTGACAGAAGAAGAGGCGTCGCCGGTGAGCAGGCCAGGCACAAAAGAGGCAAACCAATAAGCCTGAAAAGCAATCAGAAACAGAAAAATGTAGTTTGTTAGAAAATCGAGCAATAAAGCACAAAAGAGGCAATTTAAAGGTATCTAATCCACAGTCCCTAAACAGAGGTAAACTTCAAACTGATGCTCAATACTTTTGAAACGTATACCATTACATACAAATATATAGATTTGTTAAATAAAATAATTTCATTTGACCGGTCTTTTTATGGTTATTTCCGTCGGTTAAGTTTACATGCCAGTAATTGTACCATCTACTCGAGAACACACAAATGCTTCTATAAAAGTCTCAGAACACCAGATCAATCATGTATTTAAGATTTGTAGGAAAACAAAATAAAGAAAGCTTTTGACCATATATCTCCTCTACCCTTGTCATACTCTCTTGTCCAAATATGCAGAAGTGATATTTACATCATCACAAACCATATCACCACATATCAGTGACTATAAATGGACAAATGGTTCTAATGATGACAGTGCAAGAAAGAACAGCAAAGCTGCATACTCAACTGCAAACTAAAATCACAACTTTCAAGTGCACATGGAAGCTAATTATATAGTGTAGCCATGTAGGTGTTCTGAACCTACATGGACCGAACACATTCAGCAGACCAAGCAAAGGTAGAAACATATGTACAGCTACACTAAACTGCCATTGATAGCGTGGGGCTTTGGTTAACCAACGCAAAAAATTAAGATTTTTTATGTGAAAAAAAGCTTTAAATATTACAGTCCTGTACCCAACAACTAATCTCAGTCTCCATGTATATGTTTTTTTTTTGCTTGACATACCAGAAGTGCAATGCAAGCACATGATGTTCATTTTGATATGCTTAGAAATAAGCCAGAAATCGATGTATGACAAAAAAAAAATACTATACTGGAAATTTTAGAAGTAATGAGATAAGCAGCGGTCTGCAAACCAAAAATATGGAGTCATATTGTATAGACCTATGAACTTGTATCAAGCAGTATCAAGCAGAGAATGCTATTTCCCAAGGAAAGTCAAATCCAATTCTCCTGGTTAGAATACAAACTGGACATGATGTACAAAATATCCATCTAGACATTTAAATATTAGGTAATCTGATCATGCAAACATTGCCTAACAAAACTGGACAATTAGACTGATAAAAATGGAAATGAAAGCCCACAAATAAGACTGTAAAATACTAATAGCGATAGAGATGTCATCTCGTATATACACTAAAATAAAATCAAACAAGCTTCACACTTTCAGATTGTTCACTCGGTCAAATCCTATCTGCTGCATGTATGCACGACGGGCCAATGATATGGGGTGTAGCCAAGGAAAACCGCAGGCACCATCACCCACTCCAGACCACAATAAAATTTATGTTTTGTATCAAATTCTAATAGATTAACAATGCCTCTTTATATCTGAAACTCGGGACTGCCTGTAAAGCACATACTAAGTAAATGACCAAGCTTGAGACATTAGACCTTTAAATCATTACCTTACCGATGAGATAGATAGTGTCCATTTCTAGAGCTATGAGCATATCCATCGGATGCTCTCCATGAATCTGCAAGAATCAGATACAATAAGTACCTATAATCTATGAAACAAATGCCTCAAAATATCTGATGGTATTTAAGGGCCAAAAGTTTATAAGTTGGAAGTACCATATAAAGAAGAATAGTGACCATATGGCCCCACCAGGCACACGATCTTCCTTGAGCTGCCATTGCGCCGTTGCTGTAGGCATGTAGCTGAAAAATCAACCGTAATGTACATGTTAAAGTGAACAAAAATGCAATAGAACTACAATTTCAGTTTTACTGTGACGGTAGTGCAAATGGAACAAAACTAAAAAGGATACTATGGACCGCTATATACTATTCTCATTCTCAGCTGGACTTAATGGTGTGGACCATCTGATTTCTTGCAACAGCAGACGGTTTGCATAAACATACGCTGCTTATTCTACCTATCAAAATCTAGTCTCAGTTATAACCAAACCAGCAGATGAATATATCTCAGTCTTCTTTTGCAAGGTATATGCTGACTGATTGTCAAATGCAAAATGAGCACCACAAAAATACATCACATAATTGGATAGCTGAAAGGAATAAAATACCTGAAACACTCAAACAAGGAGTTTCCAGATATAGGAGTACCTACAAAATTGAGGAACATTTATTAGATCTGTCTATTCCAGGAAGTTGGTATCCAAAAGTTTTTGATTCAGAACTTTGAAAATACCACATCCATAGCAAACATAAGTTATTTCTTGCACGTACAAGTCAAAGAAAAGGACAGAGCTCGTCTCTCTGGATGTGGTGCAGCAATTTCTTGTGCGTATGCCACTTCCAATCTGGATAATAAGAGGGAATCGACCTTGACATTAGAGAGAGAGATGAACCTTGTATGGTGAAGCTGCGTGATGGAGAATGCATGAAAATATCACGACGAACCTGACAGGGAGGTCGAGGAAGCGGTCGTCGCTGCCCCATCCGCTCCTTGACCTCGCCGTGCTCCCTTCCCTTGATTCCGCCATGCCGCCGCCTCCTCTCTGACTCCCATGCGCCGCCATCCTCCTCATCGATGCTGCGCCGCCGTCCTGCTCCTCAACTACGCGGCGCCGCCATAGATGAAACCCTAGCTCGAGGGCAGAGTTGGAGAGCAGCCATAGATGGCCGGGGCAGGAGAAGAGAGAACAGGAGGGCCGCCGCCGCCACTGCAGGTCGCCCGTTCTAGCCCAGCCATAGCCGGTTCCTATCCCGCCGCCAGCACATGAAGATCTTGAGTCCCAGGATGCGGCCGCCCCGTCCGGCTCCGTCCACTTTCTGCTCACCATACGCGCCGACGCAGCGGTCCCTACCGGATCCGTCTGCTCGCCGGTGACGGAGGAGAGGCGGCTGGGGAGGACGGAGTCGAGGGCGTGGTGGATGGCGGCGCCAACGCGAGTAGGGGAAAGGGGTTTGGGGGAGGAGGAACGGGAGCGTGATTGGCGATAGGGTTTCACCGCTGGTTTTGTCCCACGCAAGGCGAGGAGACAAGCACGACGCGCGCCCACGCACGTTCGGCTGACAATGGTGGCCCAGCGAAATCTGGCCCCAGCGGTCAGCTGCTGTGCCCCTCAGTCAATTAGTAAAAAATCCGTTTTCACCGCATCTAACAGTCTAGAGTGAAACAGCGCGATTTTTTACCGGATTGGACGCACAGGATTGGCCGATCGGAGCAGATCGGGGCAAGTAGGGGCATATGGCGGGTAGGGCTTCAGCTTTTATAGAAGTAATTGGCAGGGAATGCCCCCTTCCCCTATTCTCAAAGGAAGTTCGGTGCAACAACTTACACTGTCCCTTCGCCACCTCCCACCACACCACCTTGTCTACCTGTGGTTATCAAGTGATACATGGAGTAAACAAACACTCTTAATATTAGAATCAGGCGATAACACTTCAAGGAATCATGCCTAGTTTCCGATCATGATAATCCTAGCTAAACCTCTACAATAAATCTTGTCAGGAGTAACAATACAACATAGAGAACTTGACAAATAAAAACAAAACAGAAGAACAAGTAGTCGATGATTTCCTCAATATGATATAAACAAGCAAGGGGTTATTTGGGAGGCAGATTACCTTTTCTAAGTAAAACAATACATATTGTAATGAAGGAACAAGCAGTTGAATTGATGGTATTTTTTACATGAAATGTCACAAGGACAATCTATTGTTAATTCTCTTGAGATTTCTTTTGTTAGTATCAAGTCCCCTGAATAGTAACAAAGCAACATATCATGAAAAAAGAAACTGTACAAAGATTACTTTACATTTTCTTGAGATTTTTCTAGTTAATACCAGTCGCCTACTCAATTACCAAGTATATGGGAGTAAGTTCAATTTTCGAAATGGAAATGTGGGAAAGTAATGATAGTGATACTCATCTATTATGTAATGAAAGGAATTGGTTAACCAGAGAAAAGAGAACTCTCCAAAATGCAAAACATCTGACCATTTATACCTCTTTCAATCAACGAAGCGTAACCATTAGATCTTTATAACCAGACCATTGTTCATTGCTGGGTGGACCTACATTATATCTTGCTTTTCTACCTTTCCGTAAACTCACATATTATTTGCTAATCTTAACCAACAGGTAAACATCTCACAAAACAAACTAACATGAACACGACATGGTTTGGATCCGTTTGGTGCCTTCTTATTTGCCACGTTCCTTTTTATCTCTCCCACATGCACATGCATGTACATATAATTTACTTTTCTCTGCAACAATAACATCCAGCTCTCATCTGTAATTTTTGCTACATGCATATGCCACGTAGGTGAGTATGTCGCGATGTATGGTTGTCCAAAAAAATTGCGGTTGGTGGTCTTCACCAAAGAGAGACTAATTAAAATGGGGTAGAAGAACTCGGAAGGAATTAGGCGGCTACTCAGATGCAGATATAACTAGCACGTAGAGAGGCTTCAGAACGACCGTGCTACGTGGTGGATAGCCTGAAGTGCAAGGCCAAGTCTGCGATCCACAGTGAACAACAGGGTCTTGAGTTCTCGACAAGGAGGTGGATTGATTGACAGATCACGTGTGGAAGGCAGTAAGATAGAAAAGATACACTATAAAATCTCACAATAAAAATATTTGGCATTATTCCAACAGATCATTCATTCGAAACGAACCATGACAGGTAAAGCCTCATAAATGCAGTGAATATTAACAAATGACTATATTCAGTCTTCCTATTTATAATTATTCGTTTATTATAAAATAAACCACATGAAACAATCTCCTTTGTCCAATCTACACATTATAGCAAGTATGTATTGTCTAAGGTAAGACTGGAAGTTAATACAAGTTTGGTTTCACGTATATCTATCTGTTTGAACTATATCAGCAAACACCAAAGGTGAGGTCCAAGTATCCATATATATCTCACGCTAAATTTGTGGTTGATCGCATATAAGAGTTAGCAATCTAAACTTCATTTAGCTCACCATTTTAATACAATGTACAAACGTACTATCATGTATAAAACAATCTTCTAGCCCAATAAGTACATACAAACGACATGGTTGTAATCTGAACATTAATTTCATCATGCTGATCTAACATCACATACAGACGAGCATTTTTCTCGTTTATAAACCAATAACAAGCTCTGCAGTCTATAACGTAATTCCATGTATGAAGCATGGACTTTAGTTCATTGTCCTTATATATCTATACCACGCGCAACCAACTTGCGAAATCAGTAGAATGACCGATCGATCGTCTAGGTCACGTGACGATCTAATGCCATGGAGAAACAACATGTTGTTTCATGTACAAACTAATTATTGGCTTCACACACATCCATACTCTAGGTCTGGTGGGATCGGGTATTTCTTGCACTGATGCAATCACATACAAAACAGCAAAACTGAACGTTGATATGGTGTTATCTATGGAAATAATAGTTAAATAATATCATGAAAATGTGACCCATGCCAGTATACTTAGATCAATTAATTTTGTGTACTAATCTAGCATAACATGCAAACGACAAATCTGACTGTTGGTGCGATGTTATTGCTATAATACATACTTACTAAATCCAAAAAATACGATTAAAATGTGTCCACTGCAACTATATGCTAGATTAATTGTGTACTGATCTGATCTAATAGCAGATACAAACTATACACGATAATTGATCCAGTAATATTGCTACAATATATACTTCAGGTAAATTAAGAAAAAGTGACTAAAATGTTTCCCGCGCAATTGCTCGGGAACCGTGCTAGTTGCAGAAAGGACCGAGAGAGTATAAACATTTGGTTTCATCTATTAGGTGTGTCTCAGAGAGAATATAAACATTTAGTTTCATTTCACGAGCAGGGACGACGTTCCTCTCAGAGTATACTAGAATTAAATTCCAATTCACAGTAACAGATACAAACTATACACGATAATTGATCCAGTAATATTGCTACAATATATACTTCAGGTAAATTAAGAAAAAGTGACTAAAATGTTTCCCGCGCAATTGCTCGGGAACCGTGCTAGTTGCAGAAAGGACTGAGAGAGTATAAACATTTGGTTTCATCTATTAGGTGTGTCTCAGAGAGAATATAAACATTTAGTTTCATTTCACGGGCAGGGACGACGTTCCTCTCAGAGTATACTAGAATTAAATTCCAATTCACAGTAACGCTCTTAAACTACGAACATGGCTTTTATTCCAATTGCAAAGACTGTTTGGTACACAACTAGTATGTGAATAAAAAGCTCCGCACTGCCAATAGTTGCCAGCCTTTATACTAATAGAAAAAGGAGAAACAACATTAGCAGTAACTTCTCTGTCCATATCGGTATCTGAGTGGTACCACAATTGCCTTTGTAGTTTGTACTAATGGAGACCAACCCACTGCTTATGCATTGCTTGGTTCTCCAAACCATCCACTGGATTGAGTAACCAGCTCAACTCGAATTAATTGCACAAAAAATGACTGCTGCCAATATGTAGTGACCGGAAACACTTAGCACTAACAGCAAACCACATTGACATTTATAGGAGTACTGAGGACAGAGAGAATATAAACATTTAGTTTCACTTTTTATGTATGTCTTAACCAGTCCAAAACGATATTCAAATTCTATGAAATTACACATCTAGTAAGCACTGGTCACTGGGTGAGAATTAAAATCGCCATCTAAAAATTTGCGACTATTGATCAGTCTACCACAGATACCATGAATACACTATCTCATAATTCTAGCGCAGTTAATTGAAATATTAGTAGAAGTCACAACTAAGGGAATGCACCGTACCTGGAATGTAGAAGCCGCTGAATGGAATCAAAGTTTCACAGGTCTTCAAACTCTCGTACACCTTCGTCGCTCGCTCTGACTCGAGGTCAATTGCAAAGACGCCGGCAATTGTATTCAGGACAAAGACATTTGCTTCTTCGGCAAAGGCGATCACACCTGGGGTTTGCGTTGCTGAGACTGAGAGAGCATCAACTGGGAGGATATAGTGCAATTCGATGACCCTGCTCTGTACCCATCCCGCGACAGCGTTGTCACTCGCCTCCCTCGACCACAGATAGAGACATGTCTCCTTGAGTCCGGCGCCTCCCAGTCGACCCTCCTTCGTCGGCATCAGGACGATTCGCCCCTTGCAGGTAGCTAATGCCTCCGGTAGGTTCATCACCGTCAGGCCCCGCCCGGCCAAGTCATACTCCAGTGTGCGTTCATACGAGGAAAGGAAGAACATCCGAGACTTCCCCACAAGGGCGCTCTGTTTCTCCTGGACGGGCTCGTAGCGGACGGCGGACAGGTCGCCCCACAAGCCGGTCTCCGACGAGTAGGCGCAGACAAACGTGAAGAACACATTCGAGAGGATGAAGACATAGAACACGCGGAAGGCCCCGCCGTGACAATCGCGGTGGTCGCACCCTTCCACTGCGCAGACCACGGCCGCATTCATGAGCTGGCTGTGAGGCGCCCAGGGCACCGGCACGACCCGCTGGTCGCCCGTGATCGGCTCCCAGATGAGGAAGTCCTGGCCCTCCACGGTCACCTCGGAGCTGAAGAGAGCGCGGCTGGCGGCTGTCGGGAATGAGGAGGGAAAAGGCGGAGGGGGTGGTGGGGACGAACAGGGTAGTTCTGACGTAGTCCAGCCACCGGGCGGAGCGTTTCTCGAAGAAGCTGTGGAAGAAGCCAAGCACGGGGGGTGTCCGGTGGAGCTTGTAGAGGCGGCGGAGGAAGTTGGGATGGGAGACGAGGCGGCGCCAAGGCTTGCAGACGACAGAGGAGCGCACGAGGCACGACGGCTCTTCGGGCGGGAGGCGAAGGAGGATCTCTTCAGCGAGCTCGTCAGGAAGCTCTTGCGGCGGCGGCGGCGGCGGCGGCGCCATGCTGCTCGGGTTCGCTAGGTCTGGAACTCTGGACACAGTGACAGATACACATACACTTTCGTAGGATTTTTTCCCCTTTTTTTCCAACTAGTAATCTTGCACGCGCAATGCATGTCTAAGTTTTGTGCACTCGTGAAACTGGTTTTTGTGGTAATGTCTAATTAACACAGTATTTTATCCAACGTCAAAACATCACATATCATTGCCATGATATTTCTTCTATAAAATCGCTGCATTAATTTTCACACTCTCCTACCCTCCAATAATATCCAAATTGATTGCGGAAAGTCTCTTTGTAGCCCGGGTTACATGTAGCCTGGTTTTTTGATTTATTTTTAAATCACCATTTAAAGTTTCAAAAAATTCTGAGAAAAATAATGGATGTTGCCAACAAATTGATCTATGTTTCTATAAAGTTTCAGCGAAGCAAGCGCTTTAATGAAATCCTGCGGTGAAACCGACAGATAACCTTAAGATAAGTAGGACGTGAAACCAGTTCATTGTCTTTTGAATCCTTGTATAATTTGTTAAATGGTTCCTAAAGTCTCAACACTGGCCCGGAGGAGAACACTAATCTACGCATAAATAAAAACTGACTCTCCGTTCTCTCCGTTCCACTTTGGTTTTCGAGTAATAATTACCATGATGAATTTATCTTACTGCTTGGTTCCGCATTGGATTTAGCCAACTTTTGTTTAGAAAGTGGTGTCACGACCGTGGGACAAGCGAGAAAACGTATGCGCTGCAACGGCGAAAATGACAAATCCTGACAATTTTGAATGATTTTGAATCCCCACCCCAAATCTAGAAATTTGTTATTTTTACACAGGATGAAATACATAATGTTTCGCATTTGTTTTTTGCACACAGGTAGGAATCATTATTATGTACGTTCAGATTTGTTTTCAAAAAAATTTGAAACTTAGAATTGTAGATTTCGAATTTTCAAAAATCCGGTCTACATGTAGCCCGGGAGACAAAACACCGTACTCGGTTGATTGCCGCTATCATGGCGAATTACTGGCAGTTTCCAAAATAACCACACGGGTATGCAAGGTTGGAGGTATTAATTCCTCTAAAAATCCGCGTCCCTAATTAATTCTCTGGATTACTCCCCTATTAACTCGGTTGTTGATTTGGTGAGAGAGCAAAACCGTCCAAAAGAATGAGACTGACAATGTGTTTTAGTGGTGATTGGGTCTGTTGGATCTAGCGTTAGACGGTTAAGATCGTTCGGATCCCCACACTCTGTGCCTTTTTATATTAGTGGTGATTAAAAAAACCTGGTATCGCTGGTCGTAAAAAGAACCTATGCGGTTGTGCTACGTTGCGTAGATGTACACAGAACGGTGGGCGAAAATGAGAGAGAAATTGAGAACTTGCCTGTGGCAAGATGGTTAGGAGGGTGGTTGTACCTCCAGCCCACCAGAGTTCAAACCTTAGGTTTGACGTTGGTGTTTCTCATTTAAGGCGGAATATTCTTCAGTGGGAGGCGATGTTTCTGTCGACAGCGAGGCGCCCGTGATGACTTCGTCAATCTCAAGACTCGACCCGCCGACTCGGTCTCTCGGAGGTGCTCATAGGGGTAGGTATTCAAACTGAGGCACACTAAATTTTAATTCAAATGGTTTTAACTATGCAACGAGAAATTAAGAAATAGCCACTTTCTTTACTAGTCTTTGCAGGTATTTTCAGTGGTGAATTTTTCGGTGTTGTCTATCACAAGCGAGAACTATGGTGGTGCAATAGCGACTACCTCAGTTACGGCTTTGACTAGAAGTTTGAGCCTTACGTGAATGGTGGTATTTTTTGTCTTGGTTTTTTGTGTGCCTTGGTTCGGCTATCCTATTATTTGGTTATAATTGTTTTCCTATTGTCTAATACTCTTTTCATTCCATAATGTAAGATGTTTAGACATTCCAATAGGGAGCTAAATGAGTGAACTACCCACTAAATTACGCCTAGATAAGTACGAATTAGGAAAAAGCTAAAAATGTTTATATTTAAAAACAGAGGGAGTATAAATGAGAATGTTAAAAAAAATAACCACTTCCTAAATAACAATTAGATGCATTAACTCAACCTAGTTAGGTAACTCTTTTTCCAAATGAGGGGGAAGAAACACATAGGAGATGTTGGAAGAGCCCATCATTGGCATTGCGTGTCGATGGAGGGCTTTCATGTGGATCAAAGGACATGGCCAACGCTCCACAATGGAGTGCTGCCCCAGCTCTCGACGTAGACTCAAGTGGTTCAAGATTGGCATCCTCCACAAAAACAAAAGGCGAGAGAAACCGAGTACATGCAAGACCTCACACAGAAAGTTACAAGCACAAGAGAGAGAAAAGGCTGAAAAAGTGGGTCCGAAAGATGCAGCCACCAAAAGATGCAGCCACCGTTGGATGTTTTGTGACATTCAGTAAATGATCCATATATTTATCTACGTAAAATCATGGGGCAGCACCATACCGCAACGGCGCAACCCCCATAAATCATGCCCAATCATGTCAACTTCAAATGTGCCTGAAAAGAGCAAAAATAAGAATTAAGGTACCCTCTAAAATCAAAATGGAATACACCAACTTCACAAAATAGGATTATTTTGGTGAATAAGCAATGGTGAAAGGATGTAAATAAATGCGCTAGTAGAAACTACTAGCTCGTCCGAGAGAGCGGAGAAAAACTCAGTTTCCAATTATGCGCCAGTCTAGGAAAACCCATCTTCAGCAATGGCCATGTGAATGCCATCTTTTATGGAGGAGACTTGCCATTGAGGAGTCGTAAGGGAATCTACAAAACATAAACCATGATAAAATAAAGGCTTGGGTCTAGCCAAAGAGGAATGGCGCAAAGCATTGGTTTTTTCTTAAAAGGAGCTTAATTCCAACCTATCAATCCTCGGGTGTTTCTCTTTTTTACTTACTAGGTAATTGCCCGTGTGTTGCAGTGAGGGCATTTATATTGTAGTGGTTCAACACTAATCGTGTCAAACACGTAATTTCAGGATTCTCTTGCACATCAAGCATCATTATATAGCGCATGGGTAAAACATAATTTTCAATCAACTGTATTTAACAGAAACATCAAAGTTGAAAACTATAGGAAAACATCATTATATCAGTGTCTTTGCTTTGTGTAAACCTTGTACTACAACTCTGACATTAGCCTTCCAAATTCAGATGCGATATTATCACAAATGAACATTATACCAGGGATTAAAGTACAAAATATTCTCATAATAAATATAGAGATTAGAATCCTTCTACAGAAACTGACAACAAAGTGATTTGATGTTCATTCAGAAGAAGTGTCATTGCCATAATCTAACAAGAACACAGTCGAGCAACTTTCTCTGAACCAGCAAGCCCATGTTCTTCGGGGAATTATATTATTTGCCCTCCTTTACTTGGGGACTTGACTATTTTCCTTCATTACATTGACCTTAGTTTTTTGCCACGGTTTAGTTTGGCATTTGATACATGAGGTCAACAACATCGCCTAGAAACCCACCACCAATATTCCACGAACAACTTAGTCAACCATGATACCAAACTATCAATACATGAGCAGTGCTGAGACTAATAGCTGAACGACAGCAAGCCTACGACGCCTCCAACCGCAGTGCTGTTACTCCATCCTCGAGTTTGGCAGGGACATTGTTAGCTGCAGCAACACCCTGCTCTCCTGCTGTAACGCCTCGGTGTCGCACTGCATATGTGAACAACAAAAAATGCGACCAGTTACACATTTGATGAATTAGTAATGAAGGATCAGCTGGCTACATATGATGAAAATGCTCTATTACTAACTTTCATTATGGCCCAACATAAATTGCACATCTAACCAGGACCAGCCTATGACGGGTAGAGAATAATCATACAGACCGCAATGGGACACATATACTTAGCCATAGAAATTAACACATAGAATAGCCATGACACCACTTTTAAAACTGTACTTGATTAAAAAAAATGTTGCACCTACGCATCCAACAGTTATAGAAAAGTCTAATTCTGAATGTCCGTTTAAATTTTATATCCCCTTGTAAGGAAATTGAACCTGCTCTTTTTTTCAGAGCATCATAGTTTCAATTAAGAGAGAACCCCTTATTAGGATTCCGAATCCATACTAATCAATCTGAAGAATCACATAGGACTAACTGATTGACATGCTTTTATCAAAATTCAGCCAAATCCAATCCCCATATCCTTCTGAACCTCATACATCGTTGATCCTAAAAAAACTGCTAAAGAAAGAGGTCGGCCATCAAGCTAATTATAAGTAAAAAGACTGGAAGTTATCCCCATTTCCTATTGCATTGCAAAAGGTTGCAAGATTATGAACTCTGAACTAAACCTTGAGATAAATATGAGTCCAATGGTTTAATCTCTGTCAAGGAGAGCACACTATTCTTGAGCACCTGAGACCCTCTGCATCACCTAACTTTCATAATTATTTGCCTAGAAATATAAACCCAAACAAACCTCCTTGGTCTTTTGGTCAACCACTGGCCAAGTGACTCAAATGATATTTTCTAACACGATTATCCCTGCCACAACAATGTAGCTCTAAAATCTAAAGCAATATATTCTCTTCAATACACCTGAATTTGGGATCCGAACAAAAAATAGCACGTTTTGAGGCATGCTACTCATTCAGAAGGTTTACTAAGTTTATGTCTGCGGGGCCAGCTTCAGCATAGAAACTAATACTTGGGTATATGTAGGGAAATCTAAAATAAGAAAGTGATGTATTACTTCTTTGTGCTGGTATCCACAAAACTCAAACATAGAGACTTGAGGATAGTACCTGGAGTGCAAAAGTTCATGTAGGGAAAGATGGCCTCCAAGTGCTCATCCCTCTCAAGCACCTTTGTCGCGCACTCTGATTCAAGGTCGATCATGAAGACACCGGCATACATGCTCACGAAAACGATATCGGAATCAGGGCCTCTAGCAGAGCCAATCAAAGCAGGTCTTTGAAACGGACGGCCAATGTGGGGCACATTGAGGCTGATAACTCTGCCTAGTTCCCACATATCCTCAACCACGGTCCACATGTAGAGGTTGAACTTTTCAAAGCCGATGAACAACAGCCCACCGTCCTCCGCCGGTATGAGGGCATTGTCTCCATCATAGTAATCCGGCTGGGTAATTATTGATAGGTCCCGATCGCCGGCCAAGTCGTATCGCAGAATTGTGTCGTCTAACTTGCACATGAAGTAGAGCGCTTCTTCCACGAGGACAGGGGTCCTGGAAACGTCCATGGTGTAATCGTTCTGCGCAAAGGCCGGTGCGCTCCACGCATCGGTCTCGGATGAGTAGAGGAAGGCCTGCGCCACGGCGTCTTCTTCTGTGGTGCCGACGAAGGCCACGAGGAAGGGCCCTCCGTGGCAGTCAAGGTGGTCGCAGTTGGTCCTGGCGCAGAGGACCGCCGCGTTGAAGTAGGTCCGCCGGATACCTGCCTCGCGAATGTGCTTCTTCTCTGTCAGGACCACGGCGATCCTACAGTAGAGCTCAGGCAAGAGCAAGAACAGATAACTAGGATAACTAGAAATAATTGGCAAATAGGTAAATTGGAAAGGGAATTGAACTGGAAGAAAATTTAGGGTTTTAGATTGCTTGGCCACCCAGCCACCCACGCGCTCCCTTTTATATCGAAAGGAGGCGCCCAAGCATTCGATGATTAAGTGCTAAGCACTGGTTACAGACATAAGCTCAATCAGAGCGATAAATGATAGCTTAAGCTAGAACTCGCTAGAACCGTTGGATCTTCTTGAAGAGGTACCGAAGCATCTGGACCGTTGATGGTCGTCTTCTTGGTTCTGTAGTTGTTCTGAAGGTGAAGCAGAGTATCGAGGTCCTGACATTGCCGCCTGCTCAACTCAAGACTTCAAGTCTTGAAGGAAGGAAACGTTGCTTGAATGAACTTTGCGTCTTCCCAAGTGGCCTCCTCCGGTGCCATATTTTCCCAGTGAATGAGCCATTGCGGCACTGGAATGTCATATGTACCTGCATTCCGAGGTATTTGCCTGCGTTGCAGTATAGCCAAGGGAAAGTGTTTGATTTTACCTTCAGAAGTGACCAGTGGCAAAGATGGATTTGGGATGGCCTTAGGACCAAGGTGTTTCTTCAGTTGATTCACGTGGAACACATCATAAATTTGTGTACCAGCAGGCAACTGCAACTTGTAAGCAACCTTGCCAATTTTCTTCAAGATTCGGAAAGGTCCATACCATTTAGATGTGAGCTTCAGAGAGTTCCTCAAACCCAATGCATTCTCTCTGTAAGGTTGCATTTTCAAATAGACCATAGCACCTTCTTCAAAAGACCTCTCTGTCCTTTTCAAATCTGCATATTTCTTCATGCGGTTTTGAGCTTGTGTGAGATTTTGGTGAAGGGTTTTCAGCATGTTATCCTTCTCTGTCAAAGTGACTTGGGCTTCCGGACTGATATCACAAGGGATTGTCATTTGCTGGATCTGAGGTGGCTTGTACTCATACAATGCTTCGAATGGCGACATTTTCAGAGATGTGTGATATGAAGAATTGTACCACCATTCAGCTGCAGCTAACCAACTTGCCCATTTCTTTGGTTCCTGAAATGCCATGCATCGAAGGTATTGCTCTAAACACTGGTTCACTCGCTCAGTTTGACCATCTGACTCGGGGTGATGAGCAGTGGAGAAGTTGAGTGATACTTTCTGAGCTGAGAAAATTTCCTGCCACAATTTACTAGTAAACACTCTATCTCTGTCACTGATGATACTGTCAGGAGGACCATGCAGTTTGAAAACTGTGTCTTGGAGAGCAGTGGCAACCGATTGAACAGTGTAGGGGTGAGATAAGGGCACGAAGTGTGCGTATTTAGTGAGCCTGTCCACAACAACCAATATCACATCTTTGCCTCGTGACTTTGGTAAGCCTTCAATAAAATCCATGCTGATTGAGGACCATTTCATCTTCGGGATGTCAATTGGTTCCAATAAGCCAGGATATGAGACCTTCTCTGTTTTGGATATTTGGCATGTGGGACACTCATCAATTTGTTGTGCCACAAATTGTTTGAAGTGAGGCCAGTAGAACAGTTGTTTCAGGCGGTGGTGAGTGACTCTGCTACCGGAGTGGCCTCCAAAGATAGACGAATGGAAGGAGTTGAACACCTTTGTTTTCAGGTCAGTTGCTGACCCGATGTAGATTCTTCCTTTATACCTCAAGATACCAGACTGCAGTGTGAAATTGGGTTTGCCTGCAGGGTTAACTGCCAGTTCTTGTAAGAGGGATTTGCACAGTTCATCTCCTTCATATGAAGCAGCAATGTCTGTCATCCATGCTGGGACTGCCAGGGATGTATAGTAACAACTGTCTACATTTTCTGGCTGATATTTCCTGGAAAGAGCATCAGCAGCAGTGTTTTCTGAGCCTTTCTTGTATTCAATTCTGTAGTCAAACTCAAGGAGCCGTAACATCAACTTATGTTGGATACCCTCGAGTAACCTTTGGCTGCCCAAAAACTTGAGACTCTGTTGGTCTGTCTTGATGACTAGTTTGTTGCCAAGAAAATAGTGTCGCCATTTTTTAAGGGCTTCTAATATAGCCATAGCTTCCTTTTCATATATTGACTGACACATATTTCTAGGGCCCAAACATCTGCTAAAGAAGGCTAGCGGTCTCCCTTCTTGCATAAGGACTGCACCAAGACCAGAAGCGCGAGCGTCTGTTTCAAGAATGAATGGGATCTTGAAGTTGGGCAGAGCCAGAGTTGGTGGACTTGTCATTGCTTCCTTTAATCTGTTGAAAGCTTGATCTTGTTCAGGTCCCCAAAGGAAGGAATCCTTTTTGAGCAAGGCTATCAAAGGTTTGCAGATTTCAGCAAAGTATTGGATGAACCTTCTGTAGTAACCTGCTAACCCAAGGAATCCTCTCAGTTGTTTCAGTGTCAGAGGAATTTTCCAATTGATGATTTCCAATATTTTTGCTGGGTCGGTGGACACTCCGGAGCCCGAGATGATATGGCCCAAGTATTCTACTTGTGACTGTCCAAAACTGCACTTGTTAAGTTTTGCCTTGAGTTGATGCTTCCTAAAAATCTTCAAGTGTTGAGAGAATATAGTGTTCATGAGGTCCTGAAAGGTTGCAGGTGCATTGCTGAGCCCAAACGGCATAACTGCATATTCGTAGTGACCAAGGTGAGTGCTGAAAGTAGTCTTGTGAATATCTTCTTTTTTCATTCTTATTTGGTGGTAACCTGACCGTAAGTCCAACTTGGAAAAGATAGATGCACCATGAAGTTCGTCCAGAAGATCCTCTATGACAGGAATAGGGAATTTATTTTTGACGGTCATGTCATTGAGCTGACGGTAGTCGACACACAGCCGCCATGATTTATCCCTCTTTCGCACAAGTATAACTGGAGAAGAATATGGACTTGTACTTGGTCTTATCTCAGCTGTCTGCAGCATTTGTCTGATGAGTGTTTCAACCGTGTCTTTTTGGTTATGAGAGAGCTGATAAGGTCTTATGTTTGGTGGTTTGGCACCAGGAATGAGAGGGATTGTATGATCGACAGATCTTTCTGGAGGCAGTCCCACAGGAGCAGTAAATATCTCTTGGAATTGGCCCAATATTTCTTCCAACTCTTGAGGTATTGTGTCAAGTTCTGTGATTGTGGGTTCCTTGTCCATTACTGTCAAGTTTACCACGAACCCTTGTGCTCCACTGCCTATAAGTTTATGACATTCGGTTGCTGTGATGAGAAAGTTCTCTGTTGGAACCATGTGATCAACAAATGTATAAGGAATATTGTTGTCATGAATGGTTATTTTCCTTCCAACGAAATCGAATTCCACGGGGTTATATCTTTTCATCCAGTTAACCCCTAATATGATATCTGTACCCTGTAACTGCAGAGTGCGAAAATCTGAGACAAATCCTTTGTTCTTCATGGTGAACTTGCAGTTGGTGACAACAGAGTCAGAGATCAGTTCACCCCCTCCAGCTACCTTTACTTTTCTGCTGGTAATTGGTGAAAGTTGCAAATTGTGTTTCAAAGCAAATGCTTGGCTGATGAAAGTATTTGTGCTGCCTGTATCCACAAGTGCAATAGCAGGAATGCCTGATATCACAATTTGAACTGAAATTGTTGTAGATCCTGGCAACCCATTGTAAGCTTCAGCTGATATACTCATAGCCAGCTCTTTCGGTTCCTCTTGGGGCGGTGGTACTGGTTCAGGTTGCTGCTGAAGATTGTGAGGTGGTGCCTCGATGTTTTCTTCCACTTGGCATAGTTGTTCATCTGTATCTTCCTCTGCAAACCCCTGCATGTGAATAGCGTTCAAAGCTTTCTGCATAGCTTGGCATTTGTGACCAAAGAACCAATTCTCAGAGCAGTACCAGCATTTCCGAGGTTCTCTCTGTCTGTCAGGCAGAACACTGTTTCTGTCTCGAGTTTGGGGGTTTCTGGGAATCACAGGGTTGGGTGCTGGAAGTTGCCTTTGTTGCTGCATTGGAGCTGGTGTTCTTCTGGTGTTAGACAAGTAGGACTGCTCATGTTGTCGTGAGTACCAGTATGCGTTGAGCAAGGTGTCAGGTTTCTGAATCTTTACCAAGTGCTTGATGTTATCTTTCAGCCCACTAATAAATCTGTCCAGGAAGAAGGTGGCAGTCAAGTAAGGATGATCCCTCTTCATAATGTCCATCCAATCTTCATAAGCATCAATATAGCTGTTGACAGTTGTGGTTTGTCTCAGCTGTTGCATCTGTTCCATGGAATCTGAAGATGCATTCTCAGGGAACCGCATGATAAGTAACTGACATAACGAGTCCCAAGTGAGATCTTGAGTAGTATTTTGGCAACTATGCAGCCAAGTCTTGGCCTTTCCTCTGATATGTGCGATGCCCCACTTCAGTCGATGGTTTTCAGGTATCTCTGCCAACTCAAATATGCTTTCACACTCCTGTCTCCAAGCAACTGGATTTGCCCCCATGAATACTGGTAGCTCCACATGTGGTGTACGTATATGTGGTTCGTGCTGGTTGTAGTGGAATGAAGGTTGATGTGGTTGTTCTTGGTTTGGGGTAGGATGTGTGGGTGTTGTGGGTGGCGGGTGTGATGGTGGAGGGCATGGCTGTTGTGTATATTGTGGAGGTGGGTATGGGTATGGTTGGTAGTAGGGCTGTGGCATGTATGTGTTGTTGGGGTAGTGGTAATACTGAGGTGGGTATGCATACGGGTGAACTGGAGGTGCTGAATAAGGAACTGTGGGGAGGTACATCTGCGGTTGTGGTGGCTCTAGGTTAATAGTGCCAGAAACAATTGCTTGTACGTCACACGTCAGTTGGGAACCCCAAGAGGAAGGTACGATGAGTGCAGCAGTAAGTTTTCCCTCAGTATGAAACCAAGGTTTAATCGGACCAGTAGGAAAACGAGGTTTGCTTCGAAGGTGTTGGTGGAGGAGTGTAGTGCGGCGCAACACCAGGGATTCCGGTGCCAACGTGGAACCTGCACAGCACAATCAAACTACTTTGCCCCAACTTAACAGTGAGGTTGTCAATCTCACCGGCTTGCTGAAAACAAAGGGTTAAACGTATCGAATAGAAAATGATGTTTGTTTGCATAAAACAGTAGAGAACAATGATTGCAGTAGATTGTATTTCAGATGTAAAAGAATGGACCGGGGTCCACAGTTCACTAGTGGTGTCTCTCCAATAAGATAACTAACATGCTGGGTAAACAAATTACAGCTGGGCAATTGACAATTGATAAGTGCATATAACATGCATGTGTGAGCTGTGGTGTCTACTATGAGATTCATTTGGGCATTACGACAAAGTACATAGACCGCTATCCAGCATGCATCTATGCCTAAATAGTCCACTTTCCGGTTAACATCCGTACCCCTTCCAGTATTAAGTTGCAAGCAACAGACAATTGCATTAAGTAATGTGCGTAATGTAAACAATACATTCATCCTTGAATAAAGCATTGCTGTTTTATCTCTAGTGGCAACAACACATCTACAACCTTAGAACTTGCTGTCACTATCCCAGGTTAAATAGAGGTTGAACCCAACTATCATGCATAAATACCCCCTTTTGGAGTTACAAGTATTCACGTGGCCAAGGCTTCAACAAGTAACGGAGAGCATGCAAGATCACAAATGACATAGACATGATAATATAATATTCAGCTCCACATAGGTATCAATATAAGTCAGATCCCAGCAAACACAACATGTAGCATTACAATAAGATGATCTTGATCATGATAGGCAGCTCACAAGATCTAAACATGATGGCACAAGTGGAGAAGACAACCATCTAGCTACTGCTATGGACCCATAGTCCAAGGATGAACTACTCACGCATCACTCTGGAGGCGGGCATGGCGATGTAGAGCCCTCCGGTGATGATTCCCCTCTCCGGCAGGGTGCCGGGAAGAGCTTCAGGAACCCCCCGAGTTAGGGTTGACGACGGCGGCGGCAGCGAATATGTTCTGGATGAAAGGCTCGGTGTTTTAGGGTTTTCGCGTCTCGGGGGATAAATAGGCGAAGGGGCGATGTCGGCGGACCCCCGAGGGGCCCAAACCACCTGGTGGCGCGGCTGTGGGCCCAGCCGCGCCTAGGTGTGGTTTGGCCACCTCCTGGCACATCTTCGTCTCTCCTTCGGACTCCGTGTACGTGCTGGAAAAATAGGGACCTGGCCTTTTGTTTCGTGCAATTCCGAGAATATTTCCAGAAGTAACTTTCTGAAACCAAAAACAGCAGAAAACAGGGAACTGGCACTGTGGCATCTTGTTAATAGGTTAGTCCCAGAAAATGCATAAAAGTGATACGAAGTGTATATAAAACATGTAGCAAATGGTATAATATAAGCATGGAACAGCAGCAATTATGGATACGTTGGAGACGTATCAGGTTGCAGTGTTGGGTTGCTGGTTTGGGTGTAGTATTGTGGTGCCTGAGTAGTGATGATCGGAGTTGTGTGGGTGGGAGGGGAAAAGTTGGGATTTTGTGGTTGGCAGATGGTTGTGGGTGGGAATTGGGGGTGTGGGAGCTGATCCGGTGTCAAGTTGCCGAATTGCAACGGCCTGTTTGTGGGATTCTGGGATGTAGAGGATGAATTTGGTGTGGGTAGCTCGGGAATAGGGGAGAGGTTGTGGTGGGGTTGTGGAGGTGTGAAAAAATTCGAACTTTGGTGCCCCTGAGGATCAGAAACGCCGATCCCTTCAGCGTTTGGTGTTCTTGCAGGTGGCGCAGCAAGACCCATCATGAGTTGAGCAAGTTTGGCGATTTCACCTTGTAGGTTGTCGAAGGACGCCTGCGACGACGCTTGTTGGGCGTCCAAGCGCTTGTTGATGTTCAGAACCTCCCGAGGAAGACGTGCACGGATGGCCTCCTCCGCGCGGCTCTGTTCCTCAGCCGCCGCCAGTAGGGCAGCCTCCTCTGCTGCTTGGTCAACCCTCTCCTGCGAGCGGGTGCGGATGATTGACGACGGCATGGTGGATCTGGATCGGGTGAGGGATTTTACTGCCGGAGCAAGGGGCTCGGTAACCTCGGCGCCGCCGGCGAGAAGGGAAGGGAGGGTGGGACGCGAGCCCAGATGACTGCTCTGATACCACTTCTGTCAGGACCACGGCGATCCTACAGTAGAGCTCAGGCAAGAGCAAGAACAGATAACTAGGATAACTAGAAATAATTGGCAAATAGGTAAATTGGAAAGGGAATTGAACTGGAAGAAAATTTAGGGTTTTAGATTGCTTGGCCACCCAGCCACCCACGCGCTCCTTTTTATATCGAAAGGAGGCGCCCAAGCATTCGATGATTAAGTGCTAAGCACTGGTTACAGACATAAGCTCAATCAGAGCGATAAATGACAGCTTAAGCTAGAACTCGCTAGAACCGTTGGATCTTCTTGAAGAGGTACCGAAGCATCTGGACCGTTGATGGTCGTCTTCTTGGTTCTGTAGTTGTTCTGAAGGTGAAGCAGAGTATCGAGGTCCTGACATTCTCACCGGTCATGGGGTCCCAGAGGAGGAGGTCCATCGAGTTCTCGTCGTAGAGGAGGGCGCGGCCGTGGCGGCAGTCGAGCGGATAGCAGTCGTGCTGGTCAGGATCGAGAGGGCGGAATTCCGTGGAAGGGACGAAGCACGCCCTGGGGCTGGGGGGATGGGAGATGCGACGGAGAAATCCCAGCAGGGGCGGTGCTCCGTGGAGTGAGCGGTAGCGGCGGAGGAAGGCGGGGTCGGAGATGAGGCCGCGCCAGGGCTTGCAGACGACGGCGGCGCGGACGAGGCACTCCGGCTCGTCAGGCGGTAGGCGGAGAAAGATCTCGGCGAGGAGGTGCTCCACCAGCTCCGCCGCCGGGGACCCGGCCGCCGCCGCTGTAGGCATCGTAGCTGCCTGGGCTTGTGGTCGGTGGAGGCGAGGGTTCTGTGTGTGTGAGGAGAGCTGGGCCTGAGACTGGAATGCGAGGAAGAAGATGGTGGTGGTGGGCGCTCGCGCTGCTACGGGCTTGTTTGGTTTCCTGGGTCTTCTTGTTTTCCACTGTTCGGCCCAACTCTTGGCTGTTTGGTTGATCGGGCCAGACCCTGCGGCCGATTCCATAGCCATGCTCGTTCGCACCCGACAGCTGGGATCGCTCCAAATGGCTTAGCTCCTTCCGCTCACCTCCACTTAATGCCTCTTCAAATATATGTGGAATCAAAATAAAGTGTACATGAAAAAGATGCGTCTTGACGAGTAGGTTCCATTACCGTGCTCGGTTTTAAGTTTCGTCGACTGTAACTTCTCTATTTCGAACCGATGTTCGGAACGTTTTCAGATGAATTTTGTCAAATTTGTTGCACTCGGTTGACCGTTTGAAATACCCTTGGACGAGCGTGTTTCACCTCGACATTCCGCACAACTCTCATGTTGTACTTTTCTGTTTTGGAGGTCGTATACGAGTCGAGTTTGTACTTCATATATGCACGTTTATACTACACCTAGTGCCGCCGCTCTCTGCCGTGAGCTTCACCGGCGCAGTAGCAACTATAGTGCTTGTGTAAGTGCGTCTGTAACCTCCATCACAACCTTCGTCACCGCACCACCGCCACGCCGTTCCATCACCGGAGTCATCACCGGTGTTGAGGTAGTGTGAGGTAAACTCCCACAAGAGAAGAGGTGAGACTATGTGAAACAAAGATGTACACCAAACACTAGGGTTTCAAAATTCGTTTCAGGGCAAACGGGCCTGGCCGAGTCTTTGTAGGCAACCAAATAACCTGCACAACGTGGCCGAGGCCTCGTTTTTCTGGGGCCTGGCCCAGCGGAGCCACGAAGCCAACTAGGTAAAAAACGATGCAGGAAACCAAACACGCCCTACTCGGTCCGGCTCAGCCATGTTTCCTTGGGGTGTTCTGCCCATGTGGGGCCGCATAGACAGTGAGAGTAGATGACTAGAGCAGGAGTACATGACAGTCACAGCACTACAGTCTACAGCAGCACTACAGCAGATTTGTTCATTCAGACTTGTTTGATATATACACTTGTTTGTTCCTCAATTTTACACTACTCTTTGCTTTTTGTTTTACTGATTTTCTGGCTGAATTTATCCTGATTTTTTCATTCCAAAGTGCTGTGATTTGCCTTCTAAAGTTTCATCAATTTACCTTTTGTTCATCATCGATTTAGTTTTCGATCAAATTCTTATTGTTTTCAAGTTCACACTAACCACACTTACCCAGTTCAATGCATAATTAGACATTCAGGATAGGTATGAATAAAGACTAGGGATGTAAATGGTACGGATAATTTCCGCTCTATATCCACACCCGCATCCGTTTTTGAGGATACGGTATGTAGTTTTAGATATTCGCCGGATATGGATGCGGATGTGGATATTGGACAAGCGGATATCTGACGAATATGGTAGCGGATACGGTATTGATAATATCCGACAATTTTTACGGATTATCTGACGCTCTTTAATAGGATAATCCGATAAAATTAGCCACACGCCAAATACCCACACAACCTAGTTAGTCCATTGGTGTTGTATTGCCGGTATTGCATATTTACACTTATTGTTAATGTATTTGGTTGCCTTGGGATCATCGTGATATTGTGCCATCACACAAACTGATGTATTGTATGAACAAGCACACAACTTTGTATACATTCAAGTGTTACATGTTTTATGGTCATGTTATTTGCATAAAAGAAACAAATTTATGTTTTTATGTGTGTATTTATTTGATTATCCGCTTCCGATCCGAATCCGTTCCGTATCCGCTCCATATCTGACATCCGATATATCCGCATTCGAATCCGCATCCGACAATTATCCGCTCCAATCCGAATCCGACAAAAAAATATGGTAAAGGATATGGAAATAGCAATATCCGATCCGATCCGTTTACATCCCTAATAAAGACGAACTGCTATTCGCTACGATGTGAAGTCAAGGAGCACATATACAACAACACCTTGGTATTTCGATAGGACTCAAAACTGATCTAAATGTAAAATAAAATGCACTACAAGTTGCAAAAAGTTGCGTGACAAGGTCACGGTGTTCATCTACGCTGAAACTACAACTAATGCTCATATGATTATACTTCTATGTCAGATGCTCTACCCTTAATCTTACACTTCTGCTTCAACCGCTGTGTTCTTTTCCGGTGACTTCGCCCTTGCTTGTGTTGTTCCCACTCGTGTGCCCCTCGAAGGACCCGGCTGTCGCAGGCCTGTACCACATGATTCAGAAAGGGCCCACGTTTGTCAGAATTATGCTTTTCACTAACACATCTAGAGAAATGACAGCAAATGCACACAAGATACTTCAATTAAGAAATTTTTGTTTATCATAAGCACAACCGAAGCATAACCACAAACACCTTGCAAGAACATTAACAAAAAACCAAATTACCTCGCAAACATATTGAGTCCACAACTCTCTTGAAGCCACCCTAGTTCCTCCAATATTGTCGGAAGAATCTTTACTCGCCAAAGTTGTATCTTTAGTCAAGAATCTTCTGACAATATCTGCGCACGGTTTCACAACCTTGATATCCCATGAGTGGCCAGTGGTACCTAGTAAAATATGCACTGGATATTAAGTAAAAGAACTCAACAAATGTTTACAGCAGGTCAATTCAATACTATGGACTAATAAGCAAAAATCTTACAATGGAATGCTTCTGTCACATCAATGTGATGCAAATTCCACCCAAAGTCTTTATTCAGCCGGTGTAGCCTCCGTCTCTACAACAAAGATTTACAGTCTAGTACTGACAAATTTCTCAGATTATCTTCTAACAAAATGCAAGAATAGAGATACACAGGAATTATAGTGTTTACTTGACGTCGGACAAGCCGTCGGGTGTTTGCTTTTAGCTGGGAGACTGCTTCATGCAACAAGCTCTTCATCTTATCATCATGAAGATCAACCATAGTTGTAGAAGAACCAGTTTTCATCTCATCAGGTTCTTTCTTTGTTCCGTATAATCTGAAATACTCATCAAATTCACGAACCCCAATGGCCTGGCGCAGACCCTGGGTATAAACGGCGTCCGGATTATATATGTTGCACACTTCATCAAGCAGGCCAGCAGTGATCATGCAATCGACCCTTTCATTGACATAATTATCCAGAACATTAAGATCAGCATCTACCCACAGGAAACAACAGTCAAAGCTGGAGTTATCTGGCCGGCCCCACTTATCCTGCAAAAATCATCTCATTTAGGACATTATAGTGAAACATGATGTCTTCATCGCGTACAAAAACAAAATTGTGGTTCACATTCATGGCATAATCACTGAGCAATAATAAAGTAAATAAAATACAAAAGTTCTGCTCACCTCCGCAGCTTCTCCTTGGAAAAGATGACTTGGTAGTGCACCTGTGGTTGCATATAACTCAAGGTAACGTTTTATCTGTTCAATACAGCAAACCACACGAATAAATAAGACAAATAGGGAATATCCTGAGGAAAATGGGAGCATGCTAGAAATGAAAAATCACTGACAAAGTTTTCTTTCTGAGAACGAATCACTGACTAAGTGACTAAGGTATGGTAGGAATGTGCAATGCCTTACTTTCCGATGGTTGTTTGGGTGGATCCTTTGCGCTGCAATAGGATCAATCTCCTTCAAGTGTTCATACCCACTTCTAACATCATCAGTGGCAAGGCCTGAATATCATATTTAAGATATAATAATACAATAGCAGAAGAAATAACAATAAAACAACTGGTGCACTAAGAATAAGAAACAAGTGTTATGGTTTCAATATTCACCTATATCATCAAGGTGGTCACTCAAAGTGCAACCCTGCATATCTTCAGCCATATCCTCAAAGAGGAATGGGCTAACAAGAGCCTAAGGCATTGTAACGAGTCCCCCAAACAACCAGATACAGATATAGCTTAATACAAGGAAATCGACCAGCACTGAACCATGATAAAACTGGAGGTATGAAAGTTGACTTGCGTTAAACTACGGACCTGTATGTAGAAGTTTGTACCGCCAACAATAACAGGTAAGCCACCACGATCCAATATATCTTCTATAATCTGCGGCCATTCAGAATACACGAGGTTCATGTCTGTACCGAAAGTGTAGAACACTGAAACAGCAAACTCGTATCAGTAACATCAGACATACACTTACCGGCAAAGCATGGTGACGGAAATCGCGGCAAGTGAACTCCACGGAAGGATCGATGATGCTAAGGAGATGGTGAGGAACACCTGCAGAAAATGCCGCTGAGCTCAAACTGAACCGAACTGGAATTTGTTTTCAAAGCAACAAAATAAGAGTGGGTTTTGGGGGAGGAGAGACCGTTCTGCTCGTGGAGGGGACCTTGTTGGTGAGGACGTCGAGGCCGCGGTAGACCTGCATGGAGTCGGCGCTGACAACCTCGACGCCCGCGAAGTGGGCCGCGAGGTCGACGGCCAGCCGGGACTTGCCGGCGCCCGTCGCGCCCATGACCACGACCACCGCCTTCCTTCGCCCCCTTTCGAGCGGCGGCGAGGAGCAGGAGGCGGCCTCGCCGGCGTCGGGCATAGGGTTTGGAGACGGCGGCGGGGAGGCGGGTGCGGCGAGGTGGGGGTAGGACATGTCGAGGCAGATTTGAGAGGGTTTATTTTTATTTATTTTTCGTGCAGAGGAGAGGGAGATTGGAAGTAAATCTACCCGACGAACATTAGAAAAAGGGTGCGTCTACGCACGTCACCTTGTCCATCTTAGACAAATTCGGCCGTTTAGTCGTTGTTGGGCTCGTTTGACTTGTTTTTTATCCAGTGCTGACGGAATTCCCTCGGTAGCGCCCGGGCGATTCGTACCGCCGTTTCGCTAAAGACTTTTGCTATCTGGGCTCGGCCCGTTAAGCTTTGAACTGGCTTCTTTTGAGTACGTAGCTTTGTGCTGGCTTTTTTTTGTATAGTTCGTGAGCGAGGGAGGAGCTCCCAAGCGTAGAAGCACCCGCCCGATGCCCGCTGGCTTTCCGTTCCTTGGTTCTGGTTCCTTCGTTTCTTCAGGCTATTTCCTTTTCTTTTTCTTTCCTTTTTCCTTTTTTTCCTTTCTCTTCTTTCTTACGTTCTTTTACTTTTCTGTTTCTTAGCGAGGGTTCCACTTATACCCGTGGCCTGTTCCTCGAATTTAATTTTTTTATTCCAATTCGTTTATATTTTTTGTTCCTCCCATTGTCATGATTCTTTTCATGGATGCTAATTATTTCACATAGCCTAGTTCCCTTCGCAATCATATTTCTTCAATGATTCTTAATTTTTTATTCCACACGCTAAAATTTTGTTCCCGTGATAGTCGTGAGTTTTTCCGTAGAATAAATTTTTGGTCCTCATGTAATATGATTTGTTCCGCGCGCTAAAATTTGTTCCCCTTATAGTCTTATATTTGTTTCTCGGCTCTTCAAGTTTTTGTTCTCCTTTCTGATTTGTTCAGTGGTTGCTAAAAGATCAAAAAATAAAAAAGGATATAAAGAAAAGCATTGCATGAAAATGACTGTTTACCATAGTTACTGATTGGTAAATCCACATCTGTGTCCATTTTGGTGGCAGCAGTAGGTGCAACTGGTCTTTCTGGTTGAACGTCAAGACTGGGCTCATGTGAGGACATATTTGGTGAAACCATATCAGTGCCCATTTTGTTGGCAGTAGTTGGTTCTTCCGATATTTCCTGTTGCACATTGAGTCTTGGTGTTTCTGAGATCCGATGAATTAATTTATTGCAAGGAAAAACATAATTAGAAATAATGAAACCAAACAAGCATCATCAAACACAAAATTAAAACATGCATAGACAAAAGGCAACAAAAGAATTAAACACAAACAGAGACAACCTTCTCGTTGGGTGCATTTTGAATTTTGAAATGACCATCCTCTTGCTCAAAAATATTCTTATTCAAATCCATTGATATTGTTTCTTGTGTTACACATGGGTTAAGCCAAAAAAAATCAGCGAGAGTTGCTCAAAAAACATAAAACTGTAAGAAAATTGGGAAGGAACAAGAATAATAATAAAAAAGGATAGAATAACTCACATGATTTGGTGTGCTCTGCATGGTTGGTTGTTGTGATCATGTGTTGTAGGCTTACTGACTGCATAGCGGCAACTGAGATTCTCTTTGTGTTATATTGGTAGGCAACTGTTTAGCAGTGTTGTTATCTGATGACATGGAATGCTGAGAGGTTGCAACACCTTCGTTGCGTTTCCTCTTTCGCGGTATTAGAGGCTCATCTGTGTGTTGGTTACAAGCGTAGTTGCAACTGGTCTACGTAAAAAAAAACTCAGTTACAAGTGCAGTTGAAACTGGCATGTCTAAAGGAAAAAAACTCAGTTGCAAGTGCATTTGAAACTGGATTGTCTAAAGAAAAAAAAAACTCAGTTGCAAGTGCAATTGCAACTGGCCTGTCTAAAAAGAAAAAAAAACTCAGTTGCAAGTGCAGTTGAAACTGGCCTATCTAGGAAAAAAACTCAGTTGCAACTTCAATTGCAACTGACGTTCAAAATACAAAATAAAATAATAATTAAAATTAAAATGAAAAATCAAACAAATAATTAAAACTTAGTTGCAAGTGTAGTTGCAACTGGCCCGTCTAAAGAAAAAACTCAGTTGCAAGTGTAGTTGAAACTGGTCTGCCTAAAGAAAAAAACTTAGTTGCAAATGCAGTTAAAACTGGCCTGTCTAAGACAAAAACTCAGTTGCAAGCGCAGTTGCAACTAGCTTTCAAAAAACAAAAACAAAATTAAAACAAATAAAAAAATAATGAAAAAAAATCAATTGCAACTGGCCTACATAAAAAAAACTCAGTTACAATTGCAGTTGAAACTGGCATGTCTAAAGGAAAAAATTCAGTTGCAAGTTCATTTGAAACTGACTTGTCTAAAGAAAAAACTCAGTTGTAAGTGCACTTGTAACTGGCCTGTCTAAAAAAAACTCAGTTGCAAGTGCAGTTGAAACTGCCTGTATAGGAAAAAAATTCAGTTGCAAGCGCAATTGCAACTGGCTTCCAAAAAAAAAATTTAAAATTAATAAAAAAAAATCTCAGTTGCGAGTGAAGTTGCAACTGGCATGTCTCAGAAAAAAACTCGGTTGCAAGTCCAGTTGCAACTTGCATGTCTCGAGAAAAATTCAATTGCAAGTGCAGTTGCAACTGGCTCCCTAGAAAAACCAAAAATAAATAAATAATTGAAATTAATAAAGAAAATATAACAAAAAAAACAGTTTCGAGTGCAGTTGTAACTGACCTGTTTTAAAAAACTCAGTTGCAAGTGTAGTTGAAAACTGGCCTGTCTAAGGAATAAAATCGGTTACATGCGCAGTTGAACCTGACCTGTCTCGGGGAAAACTCAGTTGCAAGCACAGTTGCAACTGGCTTAAAAAAACAAAAAATAATAAAAATTAAAAATTAATAAAGTAAAAATAAAAAATAAAATCTCAGTTGCAAGTGCAGTTGCAATAGGTCAACCTTATAAAAAACACTCAGTTGCAAGTGCAGTTGAAACCGGCCGGTCTAAGGAAAAAACTCAGTTGTAATTGCAGTTGCAACTAGATAGTATTTAGAACGTGCGGTTGCAATTGACCTGTCTAAGGAAAAAACTCAGTTGCAATCACAGTTGCAACTGGCCTGTCTCGAGAAAAAACTCAGTTGCAAAACGGATTCCAGAAGAAAAACAAACAATTCTAGATTGTTTCAAACTTAATCAAAAAATAAGCCTTACCACAATTAAATCAATACAAAAAACAAGTTCACATAATCATCCATTACATAACACAAATTATTTTAATTCAAAAAAGAAGACAAATACAATATTATTCAAAAAAAATTAGAAAAAATAACAGAAAAAAAATTAATACAAAAAAGGACCGAACCAAAAACGAAAACCATAAAAAAAACAGCCAATGTATCTATTTTTGCAAAAAACGTTACAAAGAAAAAAAAAACCTAAATCAGACCCAAAATGGACATTCAAAATAAAAATCCAGCCCAGTCTACTTCCAAACTCCAGAAAAAAAACGATGAACAAAAGCCCGATAGAACCGCCCCGTTTCGGCCTAGCCTGTTAGGGGCGCCCAGGAAAAAAAACAATTTAGACGAAGCCAGCCAAACTCTAAAAAAAACGACGAACAAAAGCCCGATAGAAGCGCCCCGTTTTGTCCCAGCCTGTTAGGGACGCTTAGGGAAAAAAATTTCAAACAAAGCCCAACAGTGGGAGCAGGAGACAAAACGGGGCAACCCACAAAAACACGGATCGCAAAGCAAAAAGACGATCGGACGGCCACAAATGTGACTGAGACATAAGCTATGTCTCAGCTAGCTGAGACTTAGCAAAACCGTTAGAAAAACCAAACCCTGGTGGGTTCGCCGTGGCCCGCCACACCGCCCGCCGCCTTCCTCGTCGAATCCCGCCGCTCCCCACCGGCGTGCCTCTCGCCGCCAGTGTAAGTAGCCGCCTTCCCGATCTCGATTCTCTAGGATTATTTTCATCTTGTGGTTCTGCCCAATGCCTAGTGCGTGCACCTGATTTTCGCTTGTACTCCAGCCAAACTAAAGAAAGGAAGCGTGAACTCTTGATGTGACCATCGGCAATAACAACAAAAATCATGTGATTTTGCTCCTGTATTAGCAGAGTAGCCGTTTTTCTTAGTCAATTCACCACCCTTGGCTAAGCCAGGCGCTAGTCATCCTATATAACTCCACAGTATACAAAAAGGCAGGAGTGTGGAAAACATTCTTCAACTATTGGTGTAATGTATATTCCATCCGGATAGATTTCATCCCTCACAGCTGTTTTGGCCAATACCCTGGTGGTTTTGTGCTGACATGGCGACAATGTGGATCATAGTCAGCGGAAGAACATAATAGAGTAAAATTATTTCCCCCGATCATGTATACTTCAATACTTGTAAGATCATTTGTCTCTCTCTCTCTCTCCTTCTAATACCATCCCTATGACCAGACACAATCTCACCAGCAGTCTGCCTCTGCGTCACTGGGCAACTCTCTGCACCGCCCATATGTTGAGGATCGGGAACCAGGTTTTGAAACTATGTGACACTGCCCCTAGGCCACGCCACTTAGAATGAACTATTCTCTCGTAGTCGTCTCTCCAACTCTGTTGTAATGGACTAGCGTGCAGTGGATATCCATCCACACTTCGATTGGTTTCTATTATGGGTGATGAACACTAACCTCATTGGGTTGTTCTTAGAATTTTGTTCTCGTATTTGCTGTAATCAGTCTAATTCAAATATTTGTTTCTGGATGGATACCCCCAGCCACAGTCAATTTGCTGTGGACTGAGGTATTTTCTTACATGATAATAACATCTGGAGATTTTTATTTTCAGGACAGACCTTAATAATGGAGTCAGATCAGCTCATTCGGCAGGAGGAAGTGGGGACCAAAGGAGATTATGATTATAGCAGGAGGTTTATGGAGATTCTTTTCTGGGATGTCATGGAACCAAATGAAGTTCTGCTGAAGCGGCCTGCAGTGGAAGGTTCTTGGTTTTGTGAATATGCTGATGATTGCTTACTTTCCTTCCAAAATACGTATAGCTCAATTGGTTCGTTTTGGCCCTGCACTGCTAACCAGCAAAATTGCTTCTTCTTTGTTGTGGATACAGGGAGCGGAAAACAGCAGCGAGCTGGTCACAAACGTCACAGAAAATGTATGAGGGCTAACAAGGCATCAACATCTAAGGAATTGGAACATGAATGTATGTAATTGATACTCACACATCATGATTAATCTGACGGTGATACATGATAATATTTGTTTTAGTCCTTGATGCATCGGTCTGAGCCTTAACATAGCTTGAGGTTGAGCTTATAGGCAAATACTCCGAAGCTGGGGCCACTTATGATTTTTATTCTTGGATGATTTTGATAAGCCTAAGCCCCATAAAAAACTGAAACCTCCAACTAATCTGAAGACGGTGAAAGCAGCCATTTTGGGCTAGTAAGTTAAGCCTCAATGAATTTTTGAAAGGTCAAGGAACCAAATATTGTTATAATATTATATTCACATACATGTTACAGAGTTTGCCTGAATGCATGCTCTTAGAATTGTATGCATTTCAAATTGTTTAACTGTGTATATATTAAAAAGTGACCTGCGTCTGTCCGATACCTTGTAAGAGTTAAAGTTAGTTTGGTTTATGTTTTGTGCAAATGTGCAACGCCCCCGTTACAATGGCACACATTAGCATTTAGCAGTACGATGTACTATTCCTTTTCCTTGTTGTTATACAGTATATAAAACTTTGATCACACAATTCCAAACTGACAAAACTTGTGGCGGAAGGGTGTGATCGCCCCCTTGAGAAACTCATGTAGTAGTCTGTAAGGTTGTATGCTACTGTTGTGGACTTAGATCCACAAGGGGATAACTACCGTGCAGAAGAAAGCCAGACGGCGTGGCTGTGAGGGATTGGGTAGACATAGGTTGAGAAGAGAGAAACCAAGGATAGATTAGATTGATTGTTCTTGCTTGTCCCCCAAATTACAAGATACGGCATGCTTATATATGCATTGCCTTCGGTGCAGTCTAATTGAACTAGGACTCAGATGTCGTATCTAACTTGGACTCTATCTTCCTATTTTAAATGATATTCCTATTCTGGCCTGGAAGGTACAGCACGTAACTCTTCCCCTTGTCTTGCGGCAGCAGGATCTCCTCCTTGACTTCTCCTTCTGTATGCTTGGCCCCAATATGCGTCCACATCATTACACCCCTCCCGGACAAGCAGCTTGTCCTCAAGCTGCAGGGTGGCGGCCATGGTTGAAGTCCTCCATATCCCCACACTGATGCGATCATGTGATTCCAGCTCCATGATTTGCTAGTGTACTTGCCCAATTCTCTCATGTAGAACTTGTCCTCTTGGTCTTCCAGATTTGTTGTATGCTTGAACAGAATAGATAATATTCTATCTCCAATACTTTTTCCTGGCATCATGTGCAAATTTAGCTCCATGCAGACTTCGGTCCGGAAACAAATCACACTGCCTACGCGGTTGATATTCCTGCAGACTAGTCCTTCTGGTGGACGCCATGAAAACCACCTGATAATATCTGATGGTTCATGAAAAGAGCATCCAACACAAACTCCATCTGATTTCGTCCTCACACAGGCCACATAATTCTTGCACTCTGTTTTTGAATCTGAAAGGCAGACTCCATATATTGCCTGCACTGAATCATCCGCTCCTGTTTGGACACATGCACAGAGAACGTAGCTCATGTTTGAGCCGCCCGCTGCACAAGCATGGACTACATCCTCAACGCTCAGGCCATGCACAACACACGAGGACTCCCCACTCTGCGTCAATGACGCTGTTGTGTTGGACCCTGCCGTCATTCCTCTTGCTGCTGTTGCCGCCTCTATGCTCGACTGCATCGGCATGGACTCCGATTCTTGTGGCGTCTCTGGTGCTTCTTCTTGCTGCATCTGCGCAGCTGCTAGCACTGCTGTCGTTACTTTGGCCGCGCCCACTGCCACGGCTGCTGCGGGAATTACGCTTGGCTGTGCTGCCACAGCTTTTTCTTCTTGCTGCAATGCATTGGTCGCTGCTGCTGGTGCCGAATTTGTAGCACCTGATTTGTCAAACGATACTGGCAGTAATTCGATACCAAGTTGACAACAACCATCGTAGATGTTCCGGCCCTGCAAGCTTTGAAGAGCTCGTGCAGCGTCATGATCTTGGCCATATTTGATGAAGGCCACGATCCTTGATCTTCCTGGAAAAATTTCAATGGTCTCCACCACTCCATAAGGATCGAAGACTTGATGAAGCAGATTCTTCGTGATCTGGTAGACAACACGCTGAATCGTGATGCGAAGTATCCTCCGTGACGTCTTCCCAGCAGCGAGAGCCATGGTGGTCGGCTCTGATACCAAATGTTGTGGACTTAGATCCACAAGGGGATAACTACCGTGCAGAAGAAAGCCAGACGGCGTGGCTGTGAGGGATTGGGTAGACATAGGTTGAGAAGAGAGAAACCAAGGATAGATTAGATTGATTGTTCTTGCTTGTCCCCCAAATTACAAGATACGGCATGCTTATATATGCATTGCCTTCGGTGCAGTCTAATTGAACTAGGACTCAGATGTCGTATCTAACTTGGACTCTATCTTCCTATTTTAAATGATATTCCTATTCTGGCCTGGAAGGTACAGCACGTAACTCTTCCCCTTGTCTTGCGGCAGCAGGATCTCCTCCTTGACTTCTCCTTCTGTATGCTTGGCCCCAATATGCGTCCACATCAGCTACCCACTTGGTTTGTTACTTCACTGTTAACCTTTTTTAACTGAAGAAGATGTTCAGTTTAGTAGATGCAACTGCAATATACTGGCTCACAGAAATGAAATGTTAGACAAATAATATGTTGTTCTTTTGGTACTTATTTCAGTCAAATTGCATGACCCAAAAATTGATGGCCCGTCAAAGGATGTGAAGAATCAAGATCAGCAAGCAGGTATAAGCACTGACTTTCTTGTATTTATGAAAACATACTAATGCTAGATTAGTTTATGTGGGGATGGTCCTAGGTCAGCAAAGCAATCTAATGATATACTAAACTACTGTAGCTGTGTAAACGAAATCTACCAAGTGCAATAGTCGATTTAGTGTGATATACTCCCTCCGTTTTTAAATATAAGATGTTTTAGCTTTTCTCCAGATTCACATGTATCTATATGTATCTAGACACGTTTTAATGTGTATATTCACTCCTTTTAGTCCGCATTTAGTCAACATGTGAAACATCTAATATTTAGGAACGGAGGGAGTAACTGTTAAAATTTAGAAATTCATCTTGAATATATGATTTTAGCAGATAAATTATTCTGAGAGATGAGCACTGGCTCCGATTGCGCACTTATTTAACTATGAAGATCTTCCAGAATTTTGGAATTTCCATCATGGTTCAGTTTCAAATCCCTAAAAATGTTGTTTAGTGCCTTTATTTTCTTTTGTATTGCTAGTTATTTTATTTTGTTATCCCTCAAATATATTTTCTCTTAACGGTCTTATCTATTGGAAACTATGAAATTGGTGCTTACGTGTTAATCTTACCGTTCATGGTGTGTGTTATATTGGCAATAAAGTAAGGCCCAAATGTTGAGGTGGTAGTCTATCTTGCCAACCATGAAAAACCTGAACATCATTAGCAATCCAATGATATTTCTGTTGCCGCAGGTAGTGGATGTTATATAGTCACCTACCAAGCTTTAATATGGATAATTTGGGTCTGAATGAATTTATTCGGTAGCACAGGATCCGTGTGTTATGAAGGAAAGCAACTTATATATATTCCTGTTGGGCTTAAGGCCAGTATGTGGACATGTGTATTAGTGTATAAGTGGACTGGCTGGCCCTTACCATCAGATCGGTCTTTTGGAATAGTTGGTTAGTGCATGAAGCTTAACTTGGTATCATAGCCAAGGTCTCAAGTTCGAGTCCTGTGTGGCGCAATTTTCTTAAAAATTGTTGATGCCCCCTCCGTCCACGTACAAGGCCCCTTTCTCTTCATGCGCTTACCTATGAGTTTACACATGTTGGCCTCTCTCTCTCCGTCACATGTGAGGAGGGGTGTCAGTGTATAAGTGGATTGTCGGCCCTTTCCATCAGATCGGTCTTTTGAAATAGTGGTCAGCGCATGAAGCTTGACAATGTGCATGTATGTCTCTATCTCTAAACCAAATCTTGGGATGAAAGATAACTAGTAGAGCTAGAGGAGCAAACACTAAAAACACTCACCAATGTGATAGCATTTCGCAATGAACTCAACTTACAAACACTCTATGAATGCCATGAATTACACACTTTATAGATGCCATGAATTTTACACAAATGGCACATTTCGCTTCAACGTCCCACTGCAGAGGATGATGCCCACAGACTGACTGACGGTGGGGGGAAGTAGTGTGAGGAATACCGGATTCCAGTCCTGCACCTCATGGTCCTCCTTGTCCATTTTCACACTTCACCACGTCAACTTGCCCCTGCATGAACAACCAACACTACATATCTCACATCAAATATTCATGTGTTTATGAAATGTAATGTTAGAGTATCTTGTTGGGGAATTTAACATGATATATCACTTCGGTTAGGAGGCCAAATATATAGATAGGCTTTGTTTTAGCAATGGATAAGCTTTGTTAGGATGTTAAGATATTGTGGGAGTCTAAGATAGTATACTAGTAGTACTCTGGCAGAGTCTAGAGTATTCTAGGGAGTGTTGGAGTATGTGTTTATACAGTAGTGGTGTCCTACTAGAATCTAGATTGTTCTAGTGTATGAGTGAAGATGTAAGCCTGCAGGGAAGAAGTAAGGAGAAGAAAGGGAGACGCGTCTGCCCAGAGCAGAGGTGATTGCTGCTGTGTGCGAGCAGAGAACAGGGAAGAGCTGAATGAGCTCGTGGCTCTCAGCAAGAGCAGCAGGAACCGGACGTTCTGCTGCTCGAATTTGAGGTTTCGTGGGCGGCGCGAGAGTAGTTGCAGCCAGGGTGGGAGGCGCTCCTGTGGCTCTGTAGAAAAGGCAGTAGCAGTGTTCAAGGAGGTGTGAGGCTTTGGCTGCAGCAGGAAGAGAAGAGAAGGAGACCAGGAGTCAGCAGGCTGAGATTTGTATAGGCGAGAGTGTTTATTTTTCGAGAAAACACGAAAGACCTTTGCGTTTCATTTTATTCAAAAGGTAGAGTTTGGGTTACATGCCTCCTAAGAGACGATTACAGGGCAAGTGCATGAAATTAATGAACATCCCAGGTGTGCAGGATGATAGCACTGAAACCTAAGGCGCCGGCGCCGGCTCAAAGGGCAGCTTCATCTCTGATCTTTGTCAGCAGGTCGCGAACTGAGGGTCGAGCTCCGTCGAACATGCAGTCGTTCGTTGTTTCCACAACATCCAGGGTACGAGCAGGGTGATGGATGCGAGCCCCTTGTGCTTCGGCTTGGGGGTGAGCCGTCGCGCGGATTGCCACCAGCTGTTGAGTGATTCCTCATTGTCCGGCGGGCGTCAGGTCAATCTGAGCCAGGTCAGGACCTCGTGCCAGACCTACCGAGAGAAAGGGCAGGCGAGGAGGAGGTGGTGCATAGTCTCCGGTTCTTGGTCGCATAGGGGACAACGAGGTGGGTGTTGGAGGCCGCAACGAGCTAACCGATCAGCAGTCCAGCAGCGATTGAGATGGGCAAGCCAGTGGAAGAATCGCGGCAGCGCCAGCACTTCCAGGTCATCTTCCAAGCATCGCAGGTGGTGGAGCCGTGGAACGTTGCCAGGTAGGCGAGTGCGCGAAATACATGCCGCTCGCATTCCATATCCAGCGCAGGTGGTCCGGCTCGGTAGAGAGTGTCGTGTGCTCGATCTTGTGCCAGAGCAGGAGGTATTGTCCAATCTCCTGTATGTTGATGGTGTCGTGGATGTCGCGCGCCTAGCGGTTTGATTGCAACTCGTCAGCCAAGGTTCCGTAGTTTGCGGCGGCGCTTGGGGATGCAGGCGTACAAATGGGGCGCGATCTCATGGATGGATTTCCCTTCGATCCACCGGTCCTCCCAGAACAGTGCTTGGTGGTCGTTGCCAATTTCCATCATCGTGGACGCGAAGAAGAAGGCTTGCTCGTCGTGGGAGAATTGCAGATCAAGTCCGCTCTAGTCCCTGCTCGTGTCCATGCGAGTGAACCAAAGCCATCACGTGCGCACTGTGAGGTGATGTCTACTACGCGCTTCTAGCCTTCTATTCTTGTAGATAGTGTTGAGCCTCCAAGTGCACAGGTTTTTAAGACAGCAGCAAATTTCCCTTATGTGAATGACCAAAGGTTTATCGAACTCAAGGAGGTGTAAGTTGAATGTATCCCTCTCAAGCAACCCTTCAATTAGAAGTCTCTTAATACGATTGTTAGTTGTATAGGTGCACTAGTTCGGCGAAGAGATGGTAAAAGGCAAGTACTATGGGTGGTAAAAGGTGGTATTTGTAATCGGTAATAAAAATGGCAGCAAGCAAACATGTAACAAAACTGAAACTAAACGGTGTTTCAATGGTTGAAAACAAGGCCTAGGGATCATACTTTCACTAGTGGTAACTCTCAACCGTGTTAACATAATTAAAACACAAGATACTTCCTCTATCAATATGTAATGTAGACGTTGCTCGAAGATTATTCTTTTGCTGGATAAGAAACAAGATGACCAATGCGTAGGGCTACAAAAGCAAACCTTAAAGGTACCCGCACTGTCACCATGGCACCGTGTTGTCACAGGTGACTCCAGAAATTATACTAGATAAAATCACATGAACAACATATCCATTACATAATGAAGGGGAAAATATCATATGAATTCAACTAGATTATAATGCTCATAATCACATAAAGACCACACCATGGGAGAGAGAGATAACCACATAGCTACTGGCACGAGCCCTCATCCCCGATGAAAGACTACTCCCGCATCATCCTGGGAGGCAGCAAGGTTGATGAAGATGGCTCCGGAGGTGAATCCCCATCTCGGCGGACTGCCGGGACAGGAACTTCTTGTCCCCGAATTAGGGGTTTGGTAGTGGCGGAGCTCGGTTGCTTTTTCGGACAAATCCTCCGGGTGGTCGATGTTTTAGGTCAGGAGGGATTTTATAGGCGAAGAGGCAGCGCGAGGCGGTGGACGAGGGCTCAAGGGGGTAGCTAGGCGCGACCCCCTCCTATGCCGCGCCCAAGGGTCTTCTGGAGGCCGTGGGCCTCCCCTCTAGCTGCCCTTTGGACTCCATCTTTGTTTCGATGTAAAAATAATCTCCGTAAATTTTCAGGTCATTCCGAGAATATTTCCTCAATAACTTTTCTGAAACAAAAAGACAGCAGAAAATAGGTCTGGCACTGGGCATATTGTTAATAGGTTAGTCCCAGAAAATGCACTAAAATGATATAAAACTGTAAAAAAAACATGTAGCATTGATATAAAACAAGCATGGAACAATAAAAAATTATAGATACGTTTGAGACGTATCATGAGGCTCGTGCGCTCCAGATCATGGATGCCGAGGCCACCCAGCGAGATAGGTCTAGCGACACGTCATCAGTTGACGTGGCAATTTCCACCATTAGCCTCGGCGCGCCCAGCCCAGAGGAACCCTCCCTGTATCTTTTCAAGCGCCCTTAAGATCTTCTTCGAAGGCACGAGGATGAGGAGTTGGTGGAATGGGATCGCACTAAGGACGGCTTTGACGAACGCAAGATGGCCGGCCTTGTTCATGAGGTGTGCTTTCCAGGTCAGGAGCTTTGCGGCAGTTGTGTCAGCGACGGGCTACAACTGGCGACTATGGGACGCCATATTGTAAGGGGGATGCCAGGTAGGTGAGGGGCAGCTCCACAATGGGAGAGAGTGTGTGGCTGTAGAGATTAGCTACAACTCGTGTAACACAAAGCAAAGGAAGAGACTGTTGCAAGCAGTGAAAGATGGGAGAAATTGAAGGGGTCGAGAAGTTAATTGAAAAATTGCGTCAATTGATTAAAGCAAGGAACTTGGATAATTAAACGTTGACGGCAAAAGAATCAAGCGAGGTGCTTCAAGTCTCAGCCAAAGAGATAGAGAAAATGAAACAATCAATTAAGAATGCAGAAAGTTCCAAACCGAGTGGGAAAATGACGATTCTCGGTAATTTTGTGAATCTTGCTCAAACTAGAAAAAGAATCTCAAATCAGGCTCCTCCAAATGAAGTTTCTAGTACAAATTGGATACTAGATTCGGGAGCGTCGACACACGTCAGAGGTAGGTGGAGTGAGTTTGCATCATATACTCCACATCCACCCATGCATAAAGAGACCATCCAAACAGTCGAAGGAACTTATCAACCTGTTGAAGGGGTCGGCACAGTGAAATGCACACCGTCAATTACATTGTCTTTGGTCTTATACGCTCCATCACTTCTGGTTAGTTTGGTGTCTATGAGCTCCTTAGTGATATTGATTGTCAAATCATTGCCGATCGATACAATTGCATAATTGAGGGGAGGTCAACTGGAAGGAGGATTGGGGTCGGTGTCAGGCATAAGGGATTATGGTACTTTGATAGACGAGAACAAATGATGCATTATGCCCCGCTCTGATGGTTGCTGCAGGAGACAATGAAGCAAAGGTAATGCTCCAACATTGTCGATTGGGCCATATATCCTTTGATGCTATGACTAAGATATTTCCTAAAGAAATGAAGAAGGTAGATAAAGATAACCTTGTGTGTGATGCATGTGAGTATGGAAAACACACAAGGACATTTTATGTGAGTCGTGGACTCCGGAGTACATTGCTCTTCGTGTTGATACTCTAATGTCTGGACTTCTCCTGTTGTTGTTATTTCTAATTAGTGGAATGAAATATTTTGTCACCTTTATTGATTGTCACTCCCGAATGACTTGGGTATATCTCATGAAACAAAATAGTGAGGTGCTTAATTGTTTCAAGGACTTCTATGCATATATCCAAAATCGTTTCAGTATTAGTATTCAAACTATCAGGACTGATAATGGGACAGAGTATGTGAACAATGAATTTGGCAATTTTCTGTCGGAGAAAGAAATACTTCATCAATCTTCTTGTCCTGATACTTCTCCACAAAATGGAGTAGCTCAAAGAAAGAATCGTCATCTGCTGGAGGTAGCTCGATCACTTATGTTTACGAGGAATGTGCCTAAATTCTTATGGAGTGAAGTAGTTATGATTGCTACTTATCAACCGGATGCCATCAAGAGTGCTTGGGATGAAGACGCCATGTGAAATGGTCTAAGGCAAAAATGAGTTCATTGTTCCGCCAAAGGTGTTTGGGTGTACCTGCTTTGTTAGAGACCATAGACCTTCAGTGGGAAAATTGGATCCACGTGTTGTGAAGTGCATCTTCGTTGGATACTCATCTGCACAAAAAGGCTACAAGTGTTGGTGTCCTAGTGAACGGAGAACATTTGTGAGCATGGATATGACATTCTGAGAGTTTGAACCGTTCTATGGAGAGAAAATGGATCTCAGCTCGTTGTTTGACTTCGACTCTCCTAACACAAGTTATGCTAGTCGAGAGAGGGAGAGTGAACTGTTGAGGACAAACGAAGATGAACCACAGAGAGTTGTTGGTTCAATTCCATGTCCTATGAGTGAAGAGAGATAGAGAAAGAGCCAACTGAAGAACAACATTTGAGGGTGTAAACAAGGAGGCAACTGCAACATGCACAACAACAAGATCGAATAACTAGTGAGGTCCAATTTCAGGGGGAGCAGCACATTCCAGTGGTCGGTGAAGTTAACTGATCTAAAAGTGGGCCATTTGTCACCAATGATTCGTTGAATTGCCTATTGCCCTATGGAAAGAACCGCGAGGTAAGGCGGGAAAGCCTCATGAAAGGTATGGTTTTGAGCATGATATTGCAAACTATGTGTCATATGACTCATTGTTACTCGAGTATAGAGCCTTCATTGCTTCATTACAGTCAGTGCTAATCCCAACTGATGGGAGAGCAGCAAAGCAAGACCCCAAGTGGCATGAAGCGATGTTGGAGGACATGGCAGCCCTTGAGAAGAATAAGACATGGGAGCTAGTATCATTTCGAAAAGGGAAGAAGCCAATTAACTGTAAGTGGGTCTACATTGTGAAGCAAGACCCAAATGGTAAGATCGAGAGGTACAAGGCCAGACTTGTTGCAAAGGGTAATAGACTTTTGCACCTGTGGCAAAGATGAGTACCGTGAGAACTTAAAATTTTGATTGGCCATTGCTTGTTGGCGTGAATCACACGTTCGTTGGGAGACCCCAAGAGGAAGGTATGATGCAGTTCAACAGCAAGTTTTTCCTCAGAAAGAAACCAAGGTTATCAAACCAGTAGGAGCAGCAACTCTTCAGAAGGTTCTTGGTGGCTCGCGCGGCGCAACACGATCACCAACGTGGAATCTGCACACAACACAATCAAACTACTTTGCCCTAACGAAACAGTGAGGTTGTCAATCTCACCGGCTTGCTGAAAACAAAGGATTAAACGTATGGTGTGGAAAATGAGTATTAAATTGCAGAGAATGAAAAAGGAACAGTTTGCAGTTTGTGGTGGTTTAATCAGTGTAAAAGAATGGACCAGGGTCCACAGTTCACTAGTGGTGTCTCTCCATAAAAGATAACTAACATGTTGGGTGAACAAATTACAGCTGGGCAATTGACAAATAGTGAGCGCATGACAATGCATATATATGACATGATGATTACTATGATATTTAATTGGGCATTACGACATAATACATAGACCATTATCCAACAGCGTCTATGACTAATAATCCACCGCCGGGTTGTCATCCGAGTTCCCCGTTGGTATTAAGTTGCAAGCAACGGATAATTGCATTAAGTAAAGTGCGTAATGTAAACAAATACATATGACCGTGGACATAGCATTGTTAGGTTATCCCTAGTGGCAACAGCACATCCGCAGCCTTAGAAGTTGCTGTCACTCTCCCAGATTACCGGAGGCATGAACCCACTATCTAGCATAAATACTCTCTCTTGGAGTTACAAGCATCTACTTGGCCAAAGCATCTACGAGTAACGGAAAGCATGCAAGATCTTAAATAACATAGGGCATAGATTGATAATCAACTTGACATAGTATTCAATATTCATCGGATCCCAGCAAACACAACATGTAGCATTACAATAATATGATCTTGATCATGTAGGGCATCTCACAAGATCTAAACATGATGGCACAAATTGGATAGACAACCATCTAGCTACTGCTATGGACCCGTAGTCCAAGGATGAACTACTCACGCATCACTCCGGACACAGGCATGGCGATGTAGAAGCCTCCGGTGACGATTCCCCTCTCCGGCAGGGTGCCGGGAAGAGGTTATGTACCCTCCCGAGCTAGGGTAGACGGCGGCGGCGTCTCTGGAACTTTTCGTGGATATTGGCTCAGGCACTTAGGGTTTTCGCGTCGGGGGGAATAAGTAGGCGAAAGGGCGGCGGCTGACGACCCCCGAGGGGCCCACACCACCCTAGGGCGCGCCAGGGGGTGGCCCGCGCCCTAGTGGCGTGTGGGACCCTGGTGGCTCTCCTCTGCTGCTCCTTTGGTCCGTTAGGTTTGTTCTGGTAAAATAGGGATCCCGTGAAGTTTCGTCCAATTCCGAGAATATTTCCAGACTAGCTTTTCTGGAATACAAAAACAGCAGAAAACAGGAACTGGCACTTCGGCATCTTGTTAATAGGTTAGTCCCAAAAATGTATAAAAGTGACATAAAATAGATGCAAAACATGTGGGATTTGATATAAAACATGCATGGAACATCAAAAATTATAGATATGTTGGAGACGTATCAGCCATTATACCAGCTAGATGTGAAGAATGCATTCTTGCATGGTGATCTTGAGGAGGAAGGCTACATGGAAATTCCACTGGCTTTGGTACATCTCAAACTCATGGGAGGGTCCTTGAAATTCCACCTAGCTTTGGTACATCTCAAACTCATGGGACGGTCCTTAGGTTGAGAAAGTCATTATATGGGCTTAAACAATCTCCACGAGCATGGTTTGATTGATTTCGTCATGCTATGTGTGGTATGGGATACAAACAGTGCAATGGGGACCACACTGTGTTCTACCGCCACTCTGAGTGGCACATCATGATTCTTGCGGTATATGTGGATGCCATCATTATTACTAGTGATGATATTGTTGACACGGCACAATTAAAGCAAAAGTTGAGCAAAGAGTTTGAGGTTAAGGACCTTGGCCAACTAAGGTATTTTCTAGGCATTGAGATTGCGAGGTACCCCAAAGGGATAGTTCTCTCACAACAGAAGTATGTCTTGGACCTTCTTAGTGATACATGAATGCTTGGGTGGCGAGCTGCTTCTTCTCCTATTGAGCAAAATCATCAACTATGTGAGCAATTTGAAGATCCGATTGACAGAGAGAGCTATCAACGCCTTGTCGGTCGACTTATCTATTTATGTCGCATGAGACTTGACATATCCTATGAAGTGAGTGTGGTCAGCCGCTACATGCATGACCCAAGAAGTGGGCATTTAGAGGCAGCACACCGAATTTTACGCTATCTAAAAGGGAGTCCTGGAAGAGGTCTATGGTTCAAGGCCAATGAGCACTTGAATGTAGAAGGCTATTGTGCTAATTGGGCTAGTTGACTTGATGACACAAGGTCAACATCAGGATTTTGTGTCTTTGTAGGAGGAAACTTGGTATCTTGGAGGAGCAAAAACAAGCCCGTGGTTTCCCGATCAACCGCAGAAGCAGAACAGCAATGTCTGTGTGTTTGAGTGAGATGCTATGGATGAAAGGACTCCTATTAGAATTAGAGCTACTACGGAAAGGGCCATTAAACCTTTGGTGTGACAGCAAGTGATCAATCAACATATCTAACAATCCAGTTCAACATGACCGAAGGAAGCATGTGGAAATAGATCGATTTTTCATCAAAGAGCGGTTCGACGAAGGCACCGTGAAGTTAAGCCATGTAACCTCTAGAGAACAAATAGTAGTTTGCTTGACAAAGGGATTAGCTAGTAGGGAATGTTCGTTGGCATGTAACAAGATGGGAATGATAGATATCTATCGCCCATCTTGAGGGAGCGTTGGAGTCTAAGTTAGTATACTAGTAGTACTTCGGTAGAGTCTAGAGTATTCTAGGGAGTGTTGGAGTATGTGTTTATATAGTAGTAGTGTCCTACTAGAATCTAGATTGTTCTAGTGTATGAGTGAAGATGGAAGCGTAAGTTAAAACTATATATAGGAGAGTGATGGAGGTCAAGGGCCATCTCATCCAGAAATTTCTCCCCAGATCAACAGATATATAGAGAGCACTTTCCAATTTTAAACAGGAAACCTTCTATATAGTGGGCTGCCACAAGTCCTTTTGAAGTTCAGCAAAGGTTAATCCAGCCAACCCCCTCATTGGTGTTCCGATCCACCAACTGATATCTTCTCTATTCCCCTGCCTAGTTGAAAGGATCGTATGACACCTAGAGGGGGGGGGGTGAATAGGTGCTATTTCAATTTTTAGTACTTTTTCAATTTAGGCATGATACATAAAGTAAATTATCTAGATATGCAACTACGGTGAATTTACCTATATGACAAGCTAGCGACTAAACAAGATACAGGAAGTAAAGATGGTAAACAAGGATAGAGGTAACCGAAGTGAAAGCACGCGGAGACACGGATGTATTCCCGAGTTCCTCATTTTTAGGGGAGTACATCTCGTTGGAGAGGTGTGAGCTACCACAAAGGTCACAACTCAACAGCCACAAAGTCTTCACCTTCTTCTCCGATGAACCGCACCACAAAGGTTTGGTTCACCTTCAACTATCGAAAACCTTCAAGGTGGAGTCCAGAGCCTTTACAACAACGATCCGGGGCACAACCCACAAAGGATTGGGGGCACCCGAACAGCTACAATCTGTCAGAAAGACAATCAAGTAAGTACAACAATGAGCTAGGTTTTCCCAAAGGAAATCCTAGCAAAGGGTCCCTCAAGTGAATGAGGGGGAAATGTAAATTCGCTTGGTGAAGATGTAGATCCGGGCCTTCTCCTTCAATCCTCCAAAGATCAACGAGTTTGGGTGGAGGGATTGGGAGATCTAGATGTTGCTTGAGCTTGCAATAATGGTGTCTTCAAGTTTGGGCGAGCTAGCTGTCCCAAGGTAGGTGGAGGAGCAATTATAGCTCCTCTCAAAAAGATGGCCGTTGAAGAAAACTGGGAGGCCGGCCTGGCCGGCCTGGGGGCCGGCCTCACGCTCTGCATTAAAGTGCCCAGGGAAGCCGGCCTGGACGGCCTGGGGGCCGGTTGCCCTACCGAGCCAGCCGTCCTGTGGCCCGGCCTGGCCGGCCTGGGGGCTGGCAGCCCAGCCGAGCCAGCCGGCCTGGTGGCTGGCTTCCCAGGGTTTTCAACACCACTACGCTTTCGGACAATTTCTTTCTTCTTTTTATATCCTTATAAATTTCAATATTTCCTGAAAGCACTTAGCATCATATTAAAATATCACCGGTGTTGTTATCTAACACACAAAACTCATAGGGGTAAATAAATGTCCTTTCAATCTCCCCATTTTTGGTGTTAGATGACAACACTAGGATTTGCAATAAAGTAACCACAATAGATCATGTTCTTAACAAAATGAAAGATGCTCCTCCTAAACATGTGCATATTATTTGTTTGCTTTGGAATGCAAGAACACACATAAGGAGGGAACCAATTTCAACAGGATATAATCAACATGATATAAGAACAACACAAAGAGACATATTCATCTATGTTGAGATTTTGAGATGATCATACCTTGTGCTAAGAGATGTCGACAATTACACCAAAGCACAATATCATGTAGACTCAAACATAGATAAATCCATCCGAATACCGAAAACCATAGTCTCATACAATAATTAACCATCTCATACAAGTGATGACCAAGTTCCATGAACATCGACCAAATAGAGTTCAACTAAAAACGATGCAATGCAAATAAAAACACAAATGTATGCAATGCATGGATGCAAATCCCTGGATATCTCTCTCCCCCTTTGGCATCAAGACACCAAAAAGGAGAAAGTAAAGTGAAATCCCATGAGATCACTCGTCTTCATACTCGTCCTCATCATCATCATCACCTTCACCATCATCATCATCATCATTGGTGCCACCAAAAGCTTGACCAGAGCTTGATGCACCATGAGTGTCCGGCCAATAGGGAGCAAGAGAGGAAGCATCGTCGCTGAACCAATAGGTGTACTTGGAATTGTAAGTATTCTCCGAGACCTCGGCGGAGCTTGAGCAAGAAGGCAAGGGAAACTCAAGTTTCTTCATGATCTCCCTTTGATTGCGGTTATAAGACTTTTGCTTGCGATATGCCTTGAAGTCCTTGGATTGCTTGTCTGCAAAGAAGCAATTCATTTTCTTGAAAACATCCATGATGCCGTGCTTCTTCTTGGAGCCCTCAACATGAGCTTCTTCCTCAACATGAGTTTCAGGAGCGCCAGATCTAGCACGCTTCTCTTGAGAAGGGATGACCGCATCCGGGGGGGGGGGGGGCGAGATGGCAAAGCATGCAGTGTAAGCGTATACAAGGCATGTACATAGGCATTGAGGGAGGTCTGAGCCAACTTGAGTTCAAACAGCTTCTGAAGGTACGGACCATAAATTGGAACCCTGGACTCAAGAACCACGGCTTGCATCTCTTGCCACATGTAGTCAAGAACATCTATTTTCTTCTTCCTCTCCTTGAGGGTGACAATGTGGTGAAGAAGATTGACCATGTACATGCGAGCCAAACCCTTTTCTCCAAACTTGACGGCAATAGTGTTCCGGAGGATGAGGTAAGTGGCTTTCCAAAAAGAAGTCATAAAAGATACCTTGGGGATCTTTCCAAGAGAGCCCGACTCGGAGGGATAGCAATGATGGATCCCGGGAGTGGCTTTCATGAGGTTTTGCATGTGAATACGAACATAAGCCATGGGACACAATGGTAGCTCCTCTATGCCAAAGAGAGCACCAAATTCAGCAAGAGAGGCTTCGCATTTGATACCGACACTCATCCATGTCATGGTCCTCTTGCCTTCCCTAGAGAAATAAACTGTGGCATAGAATTCTTGAAGCAACTCTGGAGCATAAGGAGTATTCACCGGCATGAGACTAGTAATACCATGAAAATCCATAACTTCCATCACCTCCGGCCATAATTCCCTTGCACTATCCACATTGAAGTAAAAGGTGGGAACATGAGAGTTCTTCTTAGGACTAATTAGTTGTTCAAACACTTGATGATGCACCTTGCAATAGAACCGGCTATCACTAGTGCAAGTGGGCTTGCCAAAAGCATATGGATTGAAAATCAAGCGGTCTTGCTCAAACTCATCACTAGGTATTTTGACCCAAGTTGACCGTACCGGTTCCGCCGGATTGACAAGAGGAGGACCTTTCTTCTTGGATATTACCTTGAGTTTCTTGGCCTTGGGGTTGGAGGAGGAGGATTCCCGAAGATTGTCCTTGCCCTTGAACCTTGAGAGAGGGGAATCAACCTATAGGTCTTCAAAATCATCATAAGCCGAATCAACATCCATCTTGCTCGAGAATCATCGAGAGAAAACCAATCTTGAGAGGACACCAAACAATGGAGGAGAACTCCCCCAATCTTCCACCAATGGAGAAAACACTTGGATGGGAAGGTGGATCTAGTAGGGGGCTTGCAGATCTGATGGAGGAGGAGGTGTGGGGGCGGCTCTAATGGTGGGGAGTGGAGGAGGATAAGCTTGGGAGGGCAGCCTTGGAGAGGGAGGATGTGGGGGAGAGGAGGAAAAAGTGGGGAATAACCGTATCGATCCCCTCCTCCTCGGTAGAAGAAGCCCCGAGAGGCCGGCCTGGGAGCCGGCCGGGCGGCAACCCGAGGCAGCTGGCCTGGGAGCCAGCCTGTAGGCCGAGCGGCGACCCGAGGCAGCCGGCCTGGGAGCCGGCCAGGCCGGGCAGACTGCCTTTTTCCTGTTTTCGCTGAAAAACTTCTCCCCTTTTGCTGAAAAACTTCTCTCCTTTTTCTGAAATTCTTGCTTAACCAAAATACTTGGAAACTTGCGAACTTCTTTGCGGAGAACCATCTTCAAGAGAGACCATGGAGCAACGTTGAGTGGCACAGGGAGATGCAAACATGATGGTTTCTTCACACTTCCAATGGAGATAACACCAAGAAAACCCAAATAGCAACATTGGAAGAGATTCGAAAGCAGGAAGAAACAACAAATATGCAATAAAATCTCCAATAAGACCCAACTCTTCAAAAAGAAGAGGGCGGTGGCCTAGGCCACCATGTATGAGTGTGTGGTGTGACACCGCGAAGATATATCTTGGGTTCACGGCCATAACTCGTCATTTAAGCTCATAATTCAACAAGTGAACATATAAAAGCAACATGAGTTCTTACTATCGGCATAATGGGGGGAGGGATAGTCCAATGGATTAGGACCGCACTCCCCCTATGTCCATGCCTACACCTAAACCAAATACATAGTCAAAATATAGGTGTGTATGCAAGATAATCAAGTCAAGCTCCTTGAATCCACGATATTTAGCTCATGCCTCAAAAAGTGAATCTTGCTTCATCAAGTGGCTTCGTGAAAATGTCGGCAAGTTGGACTTTGGTTGGAATATAGCCAAGCTCAATATCACCACGGGCAATATGATCCCGAATAAAATGATGACGATCTCAATATGCTTCGTTCTTGAGTGTTGCACCGGGTTGTGGCCAATCTTGATTGCACTTTCATTGTCACACAAAAGAGGCACTTTGTCACAATTGACACCGTATTCCTTTAAAGTTTGCCTCATCCATAACAATTGAGTGCATGCACTAGCGGCCGCCACATACTCGGCTTCGGCGGAGGATAGAGATATGCAATTTTGCTTCTTAGAAGACCAACTCACCAAGGACCTACCAAGAAATTGGCATGCCCCGGAAGTTGATTTCCTATCATCCTTGCAACCGGCCCAATCCGAATCCGTGTACCCGGCAAGAGAGAAATTAGTGCCCTTTGGGTACCACAAACCAAACCTTGGGGTATAAACCAAATATCGAAGGATTCTATTGACCGCCTTCAAGTGGCTTTCTTTAGGAGCGGCTTGATACCTTGCACACACCCCTACACTCAACACAATATCGGGTCTAGATGCACAAAGATAAAGCAAAGAACCAATCATAGAGCGATAAAGTTTTTGATCAACATCGATACCGTCGGGGTTAAGTTCAAGATGGCATTTGGTGTCCATGGGAAACCGCTTCTCCTTAGCATTTTGCATATTGAACCTCTTGAGCATGTCTTGGGTATATTTGGTTTGAGAGATGAAAGTCCCTTCATTCAATTGCTTGATCTCAAAACCGAGAAAGAACTTCAATTCGCCCATCATAGACATCTCGAACCTATCGGTCATAAGCTTTGAAAATTCATCATTGAAAGCTTTGTTAGATGAGCCAAATATAATATCATCAACATAAAGTTGGCATATGAAAAGCTCCCCTTTAACCCTCTTAGTAAAGAGAGTGGGATCGATTTTCCCAATTCAAATCCACGGTCTACTAGAAGCTCTCTAAGGTGCTCATACCAAGCACGTGGGCTTGTTTAAGACCATAGAGCGCCTTATCAAGCTTGTAGACATGGTTAGGGAATTGGGATCCTCGAAACCCGGTGGTTGCTTAACATATACCAACTCCTTTAAAGGACCATTAAGAAAGGCACTTTTCACATCCATTTGTTGCAATTTAAAGTTATGATGTGATGCATATGCAAGAAGGATACGGATGGACTCAAGGCGAGCCACGGGTGCATAAGTCTCTCCAAAATCAATGCCTTCAACTTGAGAGTATCCTTGTGCAACCAATCTTGCCTTGTTCCTCACAACCATTCCATGCTCATCTTGCTTGTTCTTGAATATCCACTTAGTGCCTATAACATTGCGGCAATCTTTTGGCTTCTCAACTAGATTCCACACTTTGTTGCGCTTGAAGTTATTGAGTTCATCATGCATAGCTTCCAACCAATCCGGATCTTCAAGAGCTTCAAACACTTTCTTTGGTTCCACCATGGAAATATGAGCTTGATGTTCACTAAAGCTTGCCAATTGTTCTTGTGGTAACACCCTTCTTAGGTCACCAAGGATTTCTTCTAGCTTGTGACTCTTTATTTCAAAGTCTCTTGCAATCTTGCTTTACGACGGGCTTCGATATCTCTATTGCATCTTGGAGGTATCTCTTGATCATCTTGATCATTTGAGTCCCCGTCTTGACCGGAATGTTGACCTTGATCATCATTATGCACATCTTCAACAATAGAAGGAGAGGGTTGATCTTGGTCTTGACCTTGGCTAGCATCAACAAATGGAGAACTTGGTTCTTGCATAGCAACTTGGTCAACATGAGGAGGGTCTTGAACTTGTTCTTGGGTTGGTGCATCATTTGCTTCCATGATAGGCGCCGTTTCAACTTGTGATGATGAGGTCTCCACTTGAATGGAGCTTGGACTTGCTTGAGGAGGCTCGTAATGAATCTCAATGGGGCGATGGAAACCAATGCCCATTCTTCTTATAGCATCTTGAGGTTCCTCATTATCTACATCACAAACATGAAATTGCGCCACTTGGGAGCCGTCATTCTCATCGAACTCACATCACAAGATTCTATGACTTTCCCAAGGTTTTGTCATAGACTCTATAGTGTGAGATTCGGCACCGTACCCAACAAAAACACCCTCTAAAGCTTTAGATTCAAATTTAGACAAACGAACACTTTTGATCTTATAGAAACACTTACAACCAAATACTCGGTAGTAGGAGACATTGGGCTTGTTGCCGGTGAGCATCTCATAAGGTGTAAACTTCTTGCCTGCGAAAGAATAGCCGGTTTGATGAATGACACGCCGTGGAGATAGCTTCGGCCCATAAGAAAGTGGAGACTTAAACTCCGCCAACATAGACCTTGCCATATCCATAAGGGTCCGGTTCTTCCTTTCGGCTACACCATTTTGTTGAGGGGTATATGCAGCGGAATATTGATGACGAATCCCCTCTTCACTAAGAAACTCATTTAGGTGTAGTTCTTGAACTCGGAGCCATTGTCACTCCTAATGACCAATATAGGGACATTGTGTTGGCGTTGAACTTCATTGGAAAAGTCGATGACGGCTTGTTGGTCTCATCCTTCGTCTTGAAGAAATAAACCCAAGTAAATCTTGAATAGTCATCAACAATCACCAAACAATATTTCTTCCCACCAAGACTAGGTTGAGGCACGGCACCAAAGAGATCAACATGAAGAAGTTCCAATATCCTCTTTGATGAAATGATGGTCTTGCTTGGATGGGGAGAATCATGCATCTTTCCTTCAACACAAGCCCTACAAAGACGATCTCTAGAAAAAGAAACATTGTCTTTTAGTCCAAGAATGTGGCCACCCTTGTGAAGACTTTGCAAAGTTCTCATGTTGACATGGGACAAGCGGCGATGCCACAACCACCCACGTCGGCCTTTCCGAATAGGCATATTGCTTGAGTGTTGGTTGACCCCGAAAAGTCCACCACAAACAACTCATTTTCAACATACCCAACGAACATGACCTTTAGAGTCTTGCTCCTCAAGAGTACCACCATATCAATAGTAAAATGGACATCAAAATTCATCTTATTAAGTGCACGAACGGACATAAGATTGTAACCGAGGGACTCGACAAGCATGACATTTACAAGGGTGATATCCTTTGCAACTACCACCTTGCCGAGGCCCTTTACCTCCGCTTTTGATTTATCACCATAGGAGACGGATGCTTGATTTATATTTGGTCCCAACTCCGTCATGATCTCCTTGCTTCCGGTCATATGACTAGTGCATCCACTATCAACCACCCATTTAGACCCACCGGAAGCATAGTCCTACAAGAAATCATTGCTTGGTTTTAGGTACCCATCTTGCAATGGGTCCTCTTTGTTAGCAACAAGGGTCTTAGGAACCCAAATAGCAGAGCAACATATCCATCATAAGGACCAACATATTTTGCATAAACATCCCATAATAATCAACATATAAAATGTAGTGAGGGTTAGCATCTCCCGCAAAGTCACTACGAGTGGTCTTGCCCCTAGTGGCATTCCCACTCGCAATGGGAGTCTTGGTTTGTGCGGGCTTGGCTTGTTGTTGCTCTTCTTCTTCTTTGCCTTGGCTACATAACCAAGACCCTCCTTCCCTTTGTGTGCTTTTGCTCAAAACATGAGCAACAACCTTTTCTTTACCTTTGGAATTGAGGTCTTGGCAAGCTCAACCTTCAACCTAGCATTTTCCTCAATAACATTTGCATGATCACATGAGGAGTAGAGTGCTAGGTGAGTTAGATTTAGAAAGTTGAGTTTGAAGTTGCTCATGAGACTTGACTAGAAGAGAGTGAGTACTTTCCAAGGCCTTGTGAGCCTTGTCAAGTTTCTCCATATCCTCAAGGAGTCTAGCATTAGCAACCACAAACTCGGCTTTCTCCTTTTTAATCACTTTATATTTAGCAAAGACATGGTCTCTATCCTTAATGATTTTAGCAATTATTTCATCATTTTTATCATCAAGGGACTCAAGTCTTTCCTCAAGAGTTCTATATTCACTCTCTTCTTCAAGAGAAGCATTCAAGGATGCTATGGTAAGAGAGTCTCTCTCTCAATTTTTCCCTTGACCTCAAGAAGGTCTTCGGCGCACCAAGTTGGCTCATGAGAGCCTCAACATGCTTCTTAGCTTCACCTTGCAAGTTAGCCACAAAGTATCGAAGCAACAAGTTCTTTCTTAATCACAAGACTAGTTTATCATCCATTTCATGCATAGTCTTGGGAGTAGAAGATGATACCTCGGTGACGTGAGCCATGAGGCAACGAGCGGTGTTGATGGAGATGTTCTCATTGGGGGATTCGAAGAGAGAAGGAGATGGAGTTGATACGATGGCCAATGCGGCCACCTCACGAGTGGGTTCTTCTTCTTCTTCGGAATCATCGGAAGGATACTCTTCTTGAGTCATCAACACAATTCTTGGTGCTTTCTTGAAGAATGGCTTCTTCTTGACAAAAGGCTTCTTTTGAATCATGTTTGATTGGCCCTTGGGACAAGCCTTCCACCGTGTTGCTCTCTATTCTCATAAGGACAATCTTTGATGAAGTGATGCTTGTCATGACAATTGTAACAAGTCTTTGTCCTTATAGCAAACTCCTTCTTCCCACTTGGATTGTTCTTTAGATCAACTTGAGCCTTTGCCTTGGCCGGGTCACGCCAAAAGGTTCTTGTGGCAAGAGCCACATGACCATGGTAGGCTTGTTCGATCATCGGGAAGAATGTTGCTTGGGCAAGCTTCAACTTCCACACTATCATCTAGGCTCACAACCTTGGCCTTCAAAGCAAGAGAGGCGCCTTGTTTCGGCCCTAGCACGATTGTCTAGAGCATTTTTGGTGGCAACCTTGGAAGCTTGCATCTCTTGCATAACTTCATTAGAGGACATGTCAAGGTAGTTGTGTCTTCCTTGTATGGCCTTCAAGTCAACGGGCTCGAAGGGCATGAGAGCATTCACATACTTCCTTTTGACCCAAGCATCATCCGCATACTTTGCCCCAACATTATAAAAGGCTTGGGCGAGGGTCTTGAGTCTTCCATACATTCTTCATGAGTTTCACTCTCAAGCATGTAGAAGCCTTCGGCTTCATTGTTCAAAGCATCAAATCTATTCCTCTTCATGCTTTCATTTCCAAGAAATACCTCGGAGACAATCCCAAGCTTCTTTGGCGGTGGTGAGATGTTGAATGTGATGAATATCCTTCTCACCAACGGCAAGTTCAAGCATGTGTAGAGCGGTGGCATTGAGTTGAGCATCAACCACCTCTCTCCTTGTCAAGTTGTTTGGATCCACGGCCTTGAATCCTACTTGCATGATCCTCCAAAGCTCGATAGAGGCACTGTTGACATGAGATCTTATTGAGTGTTGCCAACTAGTAAAAGCTAAAGCATTAAGCTTAGGTGGAGGACCTAAAGGGTTTATGCGAGGATGAGGGATAGGTGGGTCGGGCGAGTACAAGAGGGGGACCTCATGGTACCCGGGCTTCCCACCTTCGGGTATGGTGCTAGATGCGGAGGGTTTCTTAAGATCGGTGTTTTCAACCCCTTTCTTTTTCTCTTTTTCCTCCTCGGTATCACCGTCATTGGAGTTAGCGGAGTCCTCTAGTGGGATGGTCTCCGTGGGAACCTTGCCACTTGTGAGTTGCATGAGCAAGTCACGCATCGCAGCAAATTGGGTATCCATGGACGATTTCAAAGATGTCTCCATCAATTTGAGATCGGCCATGGATGCCGGAGTGGCTTGGTCATCCGCGGGATCACCCACACCGGTTATACTTCTCTTAGGCGGTTAAGCCCAACAAGAGAGCCAAGGCTCTGATACCAATTGAAAGGATCGTATGACACCTAGAGGGGGGGGGTGAATAGGTGCTACTTCAATTTTAGTACTTTTTCAATTTAGGCTTGATACATAAAGTAAATTCTCTAGATATGCAACTACGGTGAATTTACCTATATGACAAGCTAGCAACTAAACAAGATACACGAAGTAAAGACGGTAAACAAGGATAGAGTAACCAAAGTGAAAGCACGCGGAGACACGGATGTATTCCCGAATTCCTCCTTTTTAGGGGAGTACGTCTCGTTGGAGAGGTGTGAGCTACCACAAAGGTCACAACTCAACAGCCACAAAGGCTTCACCTTCTTCTCCGATGAACCGCACCACAAATCTTTGGTTCACCTTCAACTAACGGAAACCTTCAAGGCGGAGTCTGGAGCCTTCACAACAACGATCCGGGGCACAACCCACAAAGGATTGGGGGCTCCCGAACAGCTACAATTTGTCACAAAGACAATCAAGTAAGTACAACAATGAGCTAGATTTTTCCAAAGGAAATCCTAGCAAAGGGTCTCTCAAGTGAATGAGGGGGAAATGTAAATTCGCTTGGTGAAGATGTAGATCCGAGCCTTCTCCTTCAATCCTCCAAAGATCAACGAGTTTGGGTGGAGGGATTGGGAGATCTAGATGTTGCTTGAGCTTGCAATAATGGTGTCTTCAAGTTTGGGCGAGCTAGCTGTCCCAAGGTAGGTGGAGGAGCATTTACAGCTCCTCTCAAAAAGATGGCCGTTGAAGAAAACTGGGAGCCGGCCTGGCCGGCCTCACGCTCTGCATTAAAGTGCCCAGGGAAGCCGGCCTGGGAGCCGGCCTGGCCGGCCTAGAGCCCGGCCTGGCCGGCCTGGGGGGCGGTTGCCCTGCCGAGCCAGCCGGCCTGTGGCCCGGTCTGGCCGGCCTGGGGGCTGGCAGCCCAGCCGAGCCAGCCGGCCTGGGGCCTGGCTTCCCAGGGTTTTCAACACCACTGCGCTTTCGGACAATTTCTTTCTTTTTTTTGTATCCTTATAAATCTCAATATTTCCTGAAAGCACTTAGCATCATATTAAAATATCACCGGTGTTGTTATCTAATACACAAAACTCATAGGGGTAAATAAATGTCCTTTCACTAGTTACTTCCTGTACTTTAGCACATAACACAATAATTAGCCCTTGTCACCTTAAAGCAGATGAAAGACCAAGGAAACTTGCTCGAAATTTTTTGAATATAGAGGAAGAAAGAAGGTCTAGAAGCATGATTTCCGGTAGCCTAAAATGGTCCTACCATATAGGGACATGTTTTTTCTTTAGTTTGTGTATTTTATGTAATCAAGCCTTAAAATTGACACACTTTTTGGTGTGTTATTCCAAACACTTCGTTGATTGAACTTTCTACGTCTACCATGTCTCTTTCAGCCCTTCATGCTTTTAATTGCACCACTCTTTTTTTTTTCGAGGCTGATTGTACCTTCTTTCTGAACATAGAAGAAAGGAAAGAGTATACTTTTGGTCCCTCAGCTATCGTTAATTTATTTTTGGTCTCGGCTATTGCTGGTGTATATCTAGTTCCTCGACTATTTTTTGTCCCTGAGCAATTGCAAATTATTTTTTACATTTAGAATTTATGCAATCCTTATTGTCTAACAAAATTTAGTGTTATTCACTTTGATTACAGCGCCAATGTTGAAAATTGGCATGATTTCCTTTAAGCTTATGGCCTATTGGAGGGCTCCAGATACAGACGCCTGCTACGTCTGTGGACAGTTCGATCATCATGAGCAGTTTTGCCCTTACAACTACATTTATGGGTTGTATGACCTAGACAGTTGCAAAACAGACTGTCTTCCTGGACAACACATGATGACTTCTATGGATTGTGGGAAGTTTTTGCGGCGTGTCATACACGTGAATAGCATGCCACCGAGCTTCTGTACATTGGACCTTTTGGAGCTCTTCAAACCGTCCGGACCGCTGCTGATGTGCGATGTCCCAACGGTGAGTCCTGGAGTGTGCAGGGCATATGGCGTTGTTATCTTCAAGGAACGTGGGGATGGAGAGAGGGCAATCGACAAGCTCAATGGCTATCTTGTAGGCGACAATAAACTGCGAGTTGACTGGTCTTATCCTGTTGTGCCTAGTGGTAGCAAGGTTTTCCCATTCATTAGTATGGCCCCCGCGGGTAGACGGAGGGAGAAATGCAAGATCGATCGCGCCTACCACCGAGACGATGACAATTAAAGAGGATTGTCAAGAAGCAGCCTCCACTCCAAGGTGCATCGAACAAACTGCTTGGTTGATTTTTCATTCAATCTATTCCTGACCTTGGACTGTAATTTTCAGGTGGCAGAAAACAGCGAGCTGCTGGTTTTATCTTTCCCAAGATGCAGAGATTCTCCCTCTCCCATAAGACTCGACGAAAAAATAGTAACAAAGAGAAGAAGGGTGACCTTTTTATTAGTGGCACAGTGGCAAACAGTGAACCAGGGGAGGGAGGTAAGTCGCTTACATTCTTCATCTTTAGGTGTCAAGTTCTTATTTTCTGCAACTGATTTTTACAGTAAAACATATATTACGCTATTTGCATTGACAATCGTAATGGAATGGTGAATTTTACTATAAATGTTGAAGTTGGTAATGCTTTTCACTGGGACCAAGTAAAGTAAGATCAATGTCTGCAGTGTAAATTTTAGGAAGTAACGCTGTTTAGTAAAAAACAGAAAACCATATGTGAATGTCGGGGCATGAGAATATGATTTATTTTATTCCTTAGATAGATTGGAGTGTTGCTCATGTAACGAACTAGCGCAAACCTAGTCGCCTCGTACGCAACAGCTCTGGGAGGTTTTAGTCTATCTGCTAGTTGTTTCTGGTCCTATCTAGTGGCAGAACTTCCGTTTTGGAGAATTAATGGACGAAAGCCCCAAAGTGGGCCACTTAATCATCAATATTTTGAGCTTCGGGCCCGGCAACAATTTCACTTACTAGTATTTTTGCACAAGTCTATCTAAATACAAAGTTGTTTGGTTGTTTGTCCCTGAAATATCAGTGTTGATGCTCTTGCCGATGTTGCTTGATTAATTTAATGGATGCGTGTGTGCACAAAGCCTTGGCATTGCGGCTCAAAATTAAAAGTATGGGAGAACCTTCGTTGATATTCACAGGTCTGTAGTTTGGTGTATTATTCGTTATTCTACGGCTGCCTTCAGAAAAGTACAAGATTGTGTCACGGAATAAGGAAGGGCTTGAAAATCTCAAAGATTTGCTCGTCTCTTTTAATATTGTTTTTGTAATCGATGTAATCATGTATTATTTGCTGGTTTAATATATATGATATTTGCTCAAAAAAAAAAGAATTGCCAAAGGGGATAGAAATTCGGGATCGGTGGGAGATAAACAGGTTCATGTAGCGTCTCAACCAGTTCTCTACACATGCATCCTATGAACATGTTATTCCTTGCACTGTGAACATGTAATTCTCGAGTATATTCATTTAGTTATTTTTTCTTATGCTAAGCGTCTCAAATTTTACGACATATGTATCCTTTTCTTTCTTCACAGCAGAATGAATTGAAGAATTTTGTCATTCTTTATATTATAGACATGCCACTTTACACCAGGGATACGTAACATAGTATGGCGCCATCTTAAGGTTGACTGGCAGTTATCACACTAATGTGTATAAAATGGATACCTTTGTGAAAGTAGTTCATGACTGATTTTCCCGTACTTATCTCGTGAGGATCACTCTAAATATTTGAAGAGACTGAGGAATTCGGTTAAACACACACATGATTTTCAACCATGACCAGCTAACTTACATAAATTTCTGCTGCCTGGTTTGCCTTTCAGCAAATGAAACAAATCTGGAAACTGGTGCCATCAAAGTCTTTTGGAGGGACCCAGATGCTAAATTTTGCTGCATCTGCGGAGATGAGGAGCAAGAACATGTGGAGTTGGCGTGTCCTTATAACTATCTATCTCCTGCTTCATACGCTCCTTGCAAAGCCCGGCTTCTTTTGTGGCAAAATGAAACAACAAATGTCCGCTGCTTTGGCAGACCTAAAGAAGCCCCCATACTCGACGAATTAACCTTAAAGCGTCTTGAGTTCCTGCGATGTTTCGTGCGTGTGAATAACTTGCCCAAGCAATGCTGCCCAGAGCGACTCGTCCGTCTGTTCATCCGGTTTGGAACGCTACGGGGTTGGTGTATCCTTTGATAGCTCTGGGACGTGTAGCGGCTTTGGTTATATGATCTTCCAGCACCGTGCCCATGCAGAGGAAGCCATTGACATGCTCAATTGCTACTGTAAACTACGAGTCGATTGGGCTTATCCTTGTGCATAGTGGAATCATGGGTTTCAGTTGGGACTGGAATCAGAAACAGGATGAGCTTTTCCTTTTCTTTCTGGAAGTAAAGTAGCGGGATGAGTGAAAACCAAATATGTAATGGTATTGCCCCGTGCGAAGTAATCAGAATAGACTGAAGCTGTTGGAGTGGACTTCGCTGTTCGTTTTGTTTTCTTGCACCTGTTGTGACCTTGCCTAATGAATTAAGGTAGTCCCTTGAAAAAGCTATGAAGCTATAAATTAGGTAAATTGGATTAAATGGAGATCAAATAATTGGATCCAGAACTCAGTTACAGAGTTAAAACTGAAATCAATCAGAGCACAGCTATATCGAAACCATTATAGTATCTTATATTTACTAATTGGAGGCACCATACGAAACACCACATTAATCCTGGAGAAAACAACAAAAATAACCAAAACAACAAAAATAACCGTAAGATGTAAATTCTACGTATAGGATGGAAAGATCGTAAGTGCTATAGGCGGTAAGAGTCCTGGAAGCGTACACATCCATAGTCGCTCATTTTCTTATTCTAATAAAATAATATTCGACCATTGCCGCCGGCCGCCCGCGCGCCGCCTGTGATGGAGACCTCCACAACTTCATTGGGCCTCCAACCATGGCGAATGTTCAATCGGATCCAGCGATGCTTCCTTGATATCCTGCCGCATCTAAAAGGAAAAGTATAGTAGTCACCTGGGGGATCCGAGCTTCCCATCCTCCGGGTCCCCCACCAACCACGTGTCCCCTCTTTCTGTCCACAATCCCGCTTTTGCTACGGTAGCAAAAAAATATCCCGATTTTTGCTACATGTAGCAAAAACTTTTCGGTCCAAAAAATAGTCCCCCAGAGCCCGTTTTTGCTACGGTAGCAAAAAAAAAAAGTCTCCGGCGAGGTCTCTGGCGAGGTCTCCGGCGATGTCTCCGGCGAAGTTGATTTTGCTACAATAGATCAAAAAAATTGCTACTATTGTTATCTGGTTTTGCTACAATAAATCAAAAAATTTGCTACTATATCTCCAGCGAGGTCTCCGGCGATGTCTCCGGCGAAGTTGATTTTGCTACAATAGATCAAAAAAATTTGCTACTATTGTTATCTGATTTTGCTACAATAGATCAAAAAATTTGCTACTATATCTCCGGCGAGGTCTCCGGCGATGTCTCCGGCGATGTCTCCGGCGAAGTTGATTTTGCTACAATCGAACTTTTTTGTTGTTACAATAGTATAAACTTTTTGCTACCACGTGTCCGGCGAGGTATCCGGTAAGGTCTCCGGCGAGGCCAGAATTTTCCTTTCATGTTCTGTGTACGAACCGTTTTTTGCTACAATGCAGCAAAAGCGGGACGATTTGTAGCAAAAACGGGAGTTTTGTAGCAAAAGCGGGATTAGCCTATTTTTAGAGGACACGTGTCGGGCTGGCGACCCGGGGGATCGGACGGAAAGATCCCCCGGGGGACGCCTAGTCCTGTCCCATCTAAAACCACAGTTGTCCTCAAGGGTTTGATCCCACGTCACACCGTGTGAGTTCTAGGTATCCCTAATTAATTCTCATCTCCTCTCAAAAAATTCTTGCATTATCCTCAATCTAGCGAGTATGGCCGATTTTGATCTTTGCAGCCATGGAGTGGTATGCACGTACTGAACTGCCTCCAGTTAATTCATCTATGGAATCTGTGAGCTGTGACCTGCTGACTATCGCCAATGGCGTCCTTTACAAAGCTGACTACTGCCCTTGACGGTGCTGCTTGATCTGCCGTCTTCCCTCCTGCCGCCAACGTCGCCGCCTCTCAGCACGGCTCTGCTGGATCTGTCGTCGCCTCTCCACTCAGTCCCCGGGCGCTGCGACGCCTCGAGTTCTCTGCAATTGCAGATTGTTTACCACAGGCGCCATCCCAACGCAAAGATGGCATGACAATTTGTTGCAGGTTTGGTTGGATCACCTCTTCTTGGCTCGCCTTACAATCTTACGTCCAAGCAAATACATCACGTCCACATAGTTATGCTTTCTATTTTACCCTTTGTTGCATTGATCTGAAAGCAGCAAGGCTGTTGAGCTGTCAGTAACTTTTACCACTCGGGATCGACAAAAAAACACAAGAAATTGATGCAGACTCGGATCCATAGAAAGGTAATTTCGTCAATAATGCCATATTTATGATATGCAAGCCTTGGATGCAATATGATATACAGTGCTAAGATTTTTGCTTGCAGCCAATTTTTATAAACCTTCATATGCTGCAATATTGTAGGCGTGCGTTTTCTGCAATGTTAAAGTTACAATATAGGAGCATATACTCTTCAAATTATCTTTTCTATTTTAGGATTATGAGGCATTTATTAGGACCGAAGATAAATTTAAGTTATAATCAATTTTGAAATTTCTTGGGTTCTGTAAGAGACCATGCTAGATACGTTTGTATCCTGATACTTCTGCAACAAGTTAATGACTTGGCATCTAATAGCACATTAATGGGGTGCTCTGAATTTGATCACTGATAGCGATCTGTACGTACCATCAGGTTTGTTGGGTTCTGTAAGTTCTAATGGTTTTGTACTGCTAGAAGCTTAGTTTTGTTTCAAATATAACTTAGGTAGTTTGATGGATACTTGCATCAAGAGTAACCTCCATATAAGGGATTCAGTAATATATTTCATCTTTATATTCAAATTTTCTTCGGTGTATTATTGCATAGTCTACAAAATCCAGGAGCAAGTCTTCATAACCGATGGTAACGGCTGTTCCGGTGGTGTGCTATGTCGTCAGTACTGCTGAATATGCTTTGTTTGTTTCTCTAGATTATCGTCTCTCCTCAATACCTCTTAGTGATCCAACCCCGTAAGAGAAAAAATAATTACTTCTCCACGATTCCCTTTTTGCAGTTTTAATGTTGTCTCAGTCCAAAACAGACTTTGACTGAGATCTCTCTTCTATTTGATGTTGCACTTCTTCTGAAATAGGCTCCTCTTCTCTTGGTATGGCCTCTCTCTTACTGCAAACTTCTTGGGACGAAATAAAAATACATTCACGGAAGGTACTTAAATTGGTTGATAATGACATGATGACAAGATTTAACATGTGGCATGAAATCCCAAATTCAATTTGGTTTGAAGTTATCATATCTTTGAATTGTACAAAAGTATTTTTTTTCATCCACGACACAATATACTACTATATCGGCAGCTAAGATTCAGATTTGGAAGAAGTAGTGGAAGTATAATCTCTACACGTGCACGTTAATTTCAGAGAGGGTGTGTTCTGTTTCTATTGTGTGAGTCACAAAGTTCATAACTTCTTATGTAGTTGCAAATCATAAGCTGGCCTAATTGATCCACTGATCGATCTGGTGCTATGTACAATGCTAGCTAGACGGGCTAATCGATATGTGCCGGAAGCTCGACGTGTAGCAACATCCATTAGCTGAACCCATGAGATTACTTTTCGGGGAGTTGTAGCCAGCCGGGGATCGGCAGCAGCGACGAAGCCGACGGACAACGAATTTAATTCCTGGGTTATTAGCTATGTCTTTTCCAAGCACGAAATATTCACATACAAGTGTTTGTTCCTGATTTGTTTTATGAGCGTTCTGGACTGTGTACTAATTAACTTTAGGTTCTCTAGCAAAAATTATGTTGTTTTGCAGCTTATTAGATATGTTTATTTGAAACTTTGGTTATTGTTCACCGCCAGTATCTTATTAGATCGAGAACTAACTAAAACTAATCATCCGTTGGATTTATGTTCTGCAGATCCAACTAAAGAGATAAATTTAGTTTTGTGCACATAAGGTTTGCAGTCCAAGGAGTTTAATTGTCTGTAGAATCAATTTTTTTGGATCCCAAGCATAAGAACCGTATAGTTCCTTTGATGCTTAAGAGGAGCCCTCTTTGCCAAGCGTAACACTCGGGAATAACGTTGCCCAGTCTTTTTGGGCTTCAACCAAGTGTTATGTATGCATGGCATACAACTGTTTTTCTGTAGTTATGGATGCAAAGAGTTGTTCGAACTTATCCTTGAGGGCATGTTTCAGGGTTGACCAACGAATTTCCTCTGTCAAAGTATGCTGGACTCACTGGCATGTCCTTATTTATAGTTTTTCCTTGCATAATTAGTTGTATTCGTTATGATCAGGTTTGTTATGCAAGGTTAGCTCGCCTAAATGAGCCTATTTTCCAAGGTTAGCTCGCCTTACATGAGCAGGTTTGTTATTGTTATCGTCGTAGGCGCCCAGTTGATCTACCGAGGAACAAGCAATCACAGCACCGATGACGACACCGAGATTTGTTAACGCAGTTCGGCGAACTCGCCTACATCTGCGGGGCATGACTACGGGCGCTCCTCCCCATTGATACCGCAACCCTGTCCGCCCTAGGCGCCGGCACAAGTCGCCGGCTCCCCTGCGTGCCTGTTGCTATCAAGTCGTCATAAGTTACACATGTGGTGCTCCCCTCATTATATGGGAGGCCCAGGCTACAAGAGTTCGACTCGAACACTACTCGTACCTATCCACACCTAATACAACTCCAAGTACAAACGTAACCCAACACGTACACAATATTTGACACAAAACACAACAAACTCCACCTTGGCGAATATTGTCCACCACCTTGAATTCGTCAATGCGTCAAACCTCCATGTACTCCGGACTTGAGTTGTCTTCCATGAGTTTCGCTGCTACTCCCAGACTCCATGTGACTCCACCTGCAACTGTAGTCCCTTCTTCCCGTTTCAACATCATCACACACCGATCACTGATCTGTGTGAAAGTGCTTCCAACTTGAAGAAACTTCACCGTCGCACTTTAATCAACTTGAGTCAAATTCACAGTCGTCTCATCTGGATAGTCTTCTACATGTCCCACAGCTATAGTACTCCGTCCCCTTCCGTGTCTAGTCACCCGCACTTTGCCACGTGCACTGAACATTACAGAATATACGGCCATGTACTCTCCACGTTTCCGACATTTCAGACTCTCCAACACTTTCTCAGATTCCCCATGGCTGACTCATGTCTATCACCTGACGCCAATCTCCATAGACCTAGTCACCAACTTGAATCCGATACTCGCCAACACTGCTTCAGCACCCCTGCACACCTATCTGCCCTGGTTTGTCACCGTGTCCCGTGCTCACCGCACGCCTCGCCGCTATTACCGCGTCGAGCATCTGCAATATTGACCAAGATCTACCGGGTAGCTAACCCACACCACCTCAGACCCCACTGCAGACAGCCATCAGTCATACCCGACCGATGCCGAGTTCCACGCATCTCTCCAGACCCAGAGCTCCAGTCCGGACCACGTGCCTCTCGCCTTCCCGTTGACTAGGCTTCGATTCTCCGGATCCTTACACCGTAGCCCCTCCATCAGCCGAGTGAAATCTCCGCCAGAGACTCCAGCTCCACCTTCAACATGACTCCATGGTAGATGATCAGTCCACCCCGCGCCTAGTCGACGTCAAAATCTCATGTGTACACCGTCATGAGTCAACCCCGCGCCACCGCATGTCGAAGCACGCATAACCATGCGCCACGTGTTTCCACGCCACAGAATTCGGACACCATCAGCCCTCACGCTCCCACGTCGTTGTCGCCGATCTTCACCGTCTTCTGTCCGACCGACCTCCCGTCGATCTGTCAGACTGTCCAGTCCGACCGAGCCGAACGTATCCGACTGCACCCATGCTACACCCTGTGCCCAGTCCACTTTCCGCGCACTGTCCGGCACCCTGTGTATGCATGATCCTCACGACACGCTCCAGCACGTCGTCACTCGCCGCATCCAGTCCATCGTGATCAACTTGACCCCATGCTACTTCATCAAGCGTCGCCCATACAACGCTCGGATCAAATAACATTGACCAAACCTATCAATCTTCCCGTGAACCAGCGACTCCGCGTCTTGTATATACCGCAGCCATCCGCACACCACCTGTGTACTGAGCAAGCCCTTGATGCCTTCCGTGTGCCTCTAGCAAAGGGTTGCCAGCTTTTGAATAGTCTAAGCCTGCACCATCCTCAACTCACGTGCGCACCAAGCTCCTAGATAAATCTCATATTATTTTTTCCTTTCTCAAGCCTACTCTCCATGGCATGCACGGGACGCATTTTTTCCCCCAAACAAATCTCACGTACACTGGTTCTCTTAGCTCCCGCACATAGCTCCGACCGGACCATGCTCCCCAGGCCTTAGCTAGCTGCTTGCCTGGTCCTAGCGCCTTGGGCCTCCAGCTTGCACACCCACGCTGGGCCTTGGACCAGCACCTCACGCATCAGCCGTGACCAGCGAAGCTTCCGTCGATCAAAAACGATCTCACCTTTTCCCGATCTCGCCGAGAGCCCGAGACCGGCTCGAACACGTCACGATCTAGAACGATCGGATCTGCTCCGCACTTGCGTACGGCCATGCGCCACCTGGATGGCTGGATCCCTTCCGCGCTGCCGATTACGATCCGGCCTGCTTCTCGCCGAGAGCCACTTCGAAACTTGCAGCCTGCTGCTTCCATTGCTTCTTCGATTTTCCGATCGCATAAGTCCTTTCGATTCGCTGCTGCCGCGGATGACGTAGCTGTCCCGCGATACGATCCAACTCGCTGATCTCTTCCGAAGTGATTTCTCCAGATCAACAATCCGCGACCTTCAACCTCGCTCTGATACCAATTGTTACCGTCATATGCGCCCAGTTGATCTACCGAGGAACAACCAATCACAGCACCGATGACGACACCGAGATTTGTTAACGCAGTTCGGCGAACTCGCCTACATCTGCGGGGCATGACTACGGGCGCTCCTCCCCATTGATACCGCAACCCTGGCCGCCCTAGGCGCCGGCACAAGTCGCCGGCTCCCCTGCGTGCCTGTTGTTATCAAGTCGTCATAGGTTACACGTGTGGTGCTCCCCTCATTATATGGGAGGCCCAGGCTACAAGAGTTCGACTCGAACACTACTCGTACCTATCCACACCTAATACAACTCCAAGTCCAAACGTAACCCATCCACACCTAATACAACTCCAAGTCCAAACGTAACCCAACACGTACACAATATTTGACACAAAACACAACAGTTATGAAGAACAGAGATGATCTCAAACCAAGAGGTAAATTTATATTCATGATTTATGTAAGAAAATACTCTTTCAATCTTTTTTCTCCTATCAGGAGTATAACTTTTTTTTGACAGCTTTTCAAGAAAGATGGTGGTTTGTTATGAATGGAGCCTGAGCCAGAGCAGACCATGTTGCAGCGGCCTGTTATCCTTCCACCGTTGGAAGAGGGCAGTGTGCACTGCTCTGTGAAGCCAGCCTCACGCGGTGCCTGCCACTTCAGGGACAGAGAAGCCGAAGCCTTATCAGGAGTATAACTTGATCTACGCAATGCACTCTAAGAGTAGAAAAAAGGGAGTAACATCATAATTATTATTTTAACTTTCTCTTACAAGGCATTTGTCCAATGATATTAAAGGAATTATAACCTCTCATGCTTGAGGTTGAGGATAAGAAATAAATCATGTAAATGCACCTCTGAAAGTAGAAAAGATTCCTAACTTTTTCTTACAGGACGCATGTGTCCAATGGTATTAAAGGAATTATAATCGCTCATGCTTGAGTATAAGAAATAAATCATGTAAACATTAAACCATTGACAAACAGTAGAAAGTACCATTAAGATAGTTTGCGTGCATCCAAGTTACTTTTGTAAGAATTAACTCACCAGTTATACCTAAAGCTAGGGCATCTGCATCAAAAGACGCAAGCAAACTCTTAGTCGTCACGGAGGGACCTAAAAAAACGTCATGGAGGACTCTTATTGACTTCGATGAGAGAAAACATAATAAACCCTCTGCAGTAGAAGATATATAGACAATTTGGTGACTTTTGACAACTTTCTCTTCATTATTGCTATTAGCTATTTATAAGCTTGATGTATCGTATAAGTAAGTTTAGAATAAAATATCATGTAGCACGTTCTTATACGTGATTGAGTAGTTTACTCTACCAACCATGAGTATATTTTTTGAAAATAAAAAGTTACTATATAATATTGAATATTAATATGTGTGTTAAATACTAGCCCGTGCACACGGGTTAACGACTAGTGCTCATTTAATTTACAAAACACACTTTTCATGTGAACGATTAGAAGTTTCTAGAAAGCTTAACAAACTCCTGATAAAAAGAAGTTGCTCAGTTATGTATATTATCAAGTAGAATTTCTGAACGTATTCAAATGACATAATCATCCAAATTGTTGGTCATGCGACACAAGCCAATATTGCCCTTGTCTAACCCGAGCTATTTCAGACTCTTGCGGCACCCTTCTCTTTGTTGTTGATTCGGTTGCGAGCTAATACTGCGTCATCAAGAGCACGACCATCTTACTAGTGCACAGAACAGTAATGTTCCCTTGGTTAAGCTTAAACGATTTGCAGACAGCGATCGAGCCTGTCATATCCAACAAAACCAAAAACACAAAAAAGGTAAACCATATCCTCAATGCGTGCGTACGATGTGATATGAACAAAGTTAGCTCCTTTATATATTGTCTATAACTCTATGCGCCATGCACTAACTAGCTACTAGTCTCTTGTTCACCATACGTACAGCCCCGCGTTGCTTCCACCAGCAAGAAAGATCTTCACGCGCGTGCGTAAAGGGGCGCCCCACTCATCCAATGTGTCATATCGTCTTTGGTACAAAAGAAACTATACTGATCTAGCTGTATGTTTTTTCTTCCATGTATACATGCGATCGGTAGGTTAGGTAAAGCCAAGTTACTATACTATCAACCTAAATGCAAGAATGCAAAAAAAAAAAAAGGAATCGAATAACTGAGGGAGCAGCTTAGCTCAAGATAACTAAAAGAAGTTTAAGTTGTTAAGAACTTGGCAATTTTATGTATATGCATGCCATTTGGCTCCTAAGATGGACTGCGACAGCCATAAGGAAGCAAACTAAACTTTTTCAAAGTGACTTTGTGCTTTGGTGCAGTACGTTTGCAGATGATCGACCAGAAGATAAGGCTCGTAGGAAACAACATGCTTCTGCAGCGTTGATTGGCTGATTCCGCCTATAAATATGGATGTCGAGGCGCAGACATTTGCATGTGCTACTAGGTAGCAACACAAGCTTAGCCATGATGACGAGCCAGCGCCGTTCCTCTTCCCCTGTTCTCCTGCTAGTTGCACTGCTGCTTCTCCCGGCGGTTGCTCTTGCTGCAGGAAGGCTGCTTGACGATCTTCCGGACAGAGCGCTTCTTGGGCCTCGCCGTCCTAGACCCAACAAGCCGAATCCACACCCAAAACCTTTGCCAGGACTGCAACCTGACCCAAACCCAAAGCCAGAACCTGAGCCACAACCTGATCCAAACCCAAAGCCTTTGCCAGGGCCGCAACCTGACCCAAACCAAAAGCCAGAACCTGAGCCACAGCCTGACCCAAACCCAAAGCCTTTGCCAGGGCCGCAACCTGACCCAAACCCAAAGCCGGAACCTGATCCAAACCCCAACCCACTACCAGGACCGCAACCTGACCCAAAGCCTGAGCCATTGCCCGTGCCACAGCCTGACCCAAACCCACAGCCTTTGCCAGGGCCGCAACCTGACCCAAACCCAAAGCCGGAACCTGATCCAAACCCCAAGCCACTACCAGGACCGCAACCTGACCCAAAGCCTGAGCCATTGCCCGTGCCACAGCCTGACCCAAACCCACAGCCTTTGCCAGGGCCGCAACCTGACCCAAACCCAAAGCCGGAACCTGATCCAAACCCCAAGCCACTACCAGGACCGCAACCTGACCCAAAGCCTGAGCCATTGCCCGTGCCACAGCCTGACCCAAACCCACAGCCACTGCCAGGCCCACAGACAGACCCAAACCCACAGCCACTGCCAGGCCCACAGCTGGACCCAAATGCACAACCAAAACCGCCACAGCCCAAAAAAGATGTCAAGTCAGCCGTCCAAGATGAATCCCTGGGCTGAGCACAGGAGTCGGCGCCGGTATAAAATATAGTCGTGACTGGTATTGCCTGGAGTGAATAAGTGGCATGCTATATAACCTACTCATCCTGATGTTGATTGTAGGATGGACTACTACCCTGCCCACGTAAATCATGTGTGATTGTTCTCATTTGCGTTTGTGGGTTGTCTGTGGTTGTACTACAGAGTATAACTATATGCATGTGCCGATTGTACCATGATTGTACGATAATATATACCTAGATTTCTATTTCTGAAAAATGTTTGCCTCCAGAAGGACTAGTTCATGTACCAAAGAACCGTACTTTGGTCTAAATCTCTAGGTGCGCCGGTATTCAAGAAAATGAATTAATACATGCCCAAATATTATTAGCAAAGTGATGACCAAAAGAAAAGGTATAGACTAATTAGTAAGATGGTATGTTGATATAAAGACCAAGAAGGACATGTGTACTCTAAATGTAAAGTATGTTTCTGTCGGGACCCCAGACTAGCTGTCCGAAATTCCCTTGTGCCTACAACATCAACGATCCCATGATCAGTGTGTCGCTGAGCACAATCAAACTGGTATCAAAAGAACATCCATAAATACCGAATAAATATACTTACTTGATTTAAGTTATAAGCTTCAACAGGTACTTGCAGCGGAATCATCAAACAACGTGGAGCCCAAGTCATTTGCCTTAACCCTACAGGCAGCTGACTGGGAAGCGCCCTAGTTCGCGAAAGACGTTGTCGAACTTCTCATCTTCAAGATCCTCCTCTTCATATTGCTCCTCGAGATCTGGCTAAGACAACAGCCAGGGACGAAACCAATATGAGTACATTTGATTGTACTCGCAAGCTACCCCCAGCTAGATCATGCACTCTAAATTTTATTTTTTTGTAAAAACTTTGTTTTTGAAAATAAGATGTCTTTATTGAAATAGAGAAGAGTGGATTTATATATTTGTTGAAAACAAAGTATTTTGAAAAATAGTCTTTCTCTTGTAAATATAGTATCTCAATATCTTTATTGAAAACAAAACATTTGGAAAATAGTTTTTCTCTATATCTTTGTTGAAAACAAAACATTTTGGAAAGTAGTTTTTCTCAATACCTTTGTTGAAAACAAAACATTTTGGAAAGTAGTTTTTTCTCAAAACCATCAAAACATGATCTTCCTCAAACCACCGCCTCATCGACCATAGCCCTTCTCGGGGCGTGGACGGCGTCTTGAGCAATCCTTTGGTGGGCATTCTTTAGTGCGACTACTATGAACTCCATATGACACTTAGCCGGAACATGGTCATCGCCTTCGCATAGGTAGCAAGTGACGCTAGCGGTTGGGCACTTGCCAGGTGGGTGCGCATTGAAGCAGTGTGGGCATCTGCCAGGGCATTGACTGGCCTGATGTCCTCCCCTTCCGCACAGACTACAAGCCTTTCCTTGTGGTGGTCTTTTCCTTATGGTGTACCTAAGGGGGCACTTCCAGCTCTTATGTCCGTGTTCCTTGCAAGTGTAACACCAACGTTTTTCTATGGCCTTGGGGTCTGGTCCTCTGACTCCGATGATGTCCTCACTAATGTCCTCGGATAGAAACCTAGACTTATGGGACTCCTCCCTTTCAAAGGGTGTCGAGCGGTTCCCTGGTGTGACCTTGTTTTGATGGAGCGGAGGACTTTGCGTTGCTTCAAAACCGGGACCGATGTCGGTGTGCTCCCGTGACATTTCCGTCTGGGGAACTATGGTTGCCGAAAACGAGTTAGACAAAGTTTTGTAGAGGTATTTTAAACAAAACAATTTTAAAAGCACAACAAAACTACCGTGGTAAGGATACTTGATTACTTACTAAGTGATCACTTGGGGTTTGTCGACAAGATGTGCTTGTGAAACACACAGGAAAAACAACACACAAGCAGAGAACTCACAAACAAACAACACACAAGGTACATTTAGTACCCATGGACGCCTAATACGCGTGGTAGTCGGGGTAGTACAACCAAGGTTCCTATCATATGGTTTCCTATGGGTCTTGGTTAAGCATGGTTGCTGAAGTCTTCATTTCATCACCGCAGGCGCCAGTTGGAATACTTGAGATTCTCAGGTAGCAACTGGAGTAGTGTAGTTGGGGTCTTGAGCGGGAACTTCTTCCTCTTCTGGATACAAGCTAATTAGGTCTCACTTGGGTTCATCGTCAAGTATATATGTAGGTTTTGAACGGGTAAGAGGGAGTAGAAGAATCATTGAAAAATCTTAAAATAGAGGGATAAGACTCAGAAATATTTGAGAAGGTGAGAAGAGTGGAAGCCATTTTTGGACTTCCCTAAATAAAAATATACCTTTGGTATTAATAGGTTTTTCACAAAATATTTCTTTCCTAACTAACGTTCATGCTAACTAAGGTCTACTACAGTCAGGATGGCTCTGATACCAAGTCTGTCGGGACCCCGGACTAGCTGTCCGAAATTCCCTTTTGCCTACAACATCAGCGATCCCATGATCAGTGTGTCGCTGAGCACAATCAAGCTGGTATCAAAAGAACATCCATAAATACCGAATAAATATACTTACTTGATTTAAGTTATAAGCTTTAACAGGTACTTGCAGCGGAATCATCAAACAACGTGGAGCCCAAGTCATTTGCCTTAACCCTATAGGCAGCTGACTGGGAAGCGCCCTAGTTCGCAAAAGACGTTGTCGAACTTCTCATCTTCAAGAACCTCCTCTTCATATTGCTCCTCGAGATCTGGCTAAGACAACAGCCAGGGACGAAACCAATATGAGTACATTTGATTGTACTCGCAAGCTACCCCCAGCTAGATCATGCACTCTAAATTTTATTTTTTTGTAAAAACTTTGTTTTTGAAAATAAGATATCTTTATTGAAAGAGAGAAGAGTGGATTTATATCTTTGTTGAAAACAAAGTATTTTGAAAAATAGTCTTTCTCTTGTAGATATAGTATCTCAATATCTTTATTGAAAACAAAACATTTGGAAAATAGTTTTCCTCTATATCTTTGTTGAAAACAAAACATTTTGGAAAGTAGTTTTTCTCAATACCTTTGTTGAAAACAAAACATTTGGAAAGTAGTTTTTCTCAATATCTTTGTTGAAAACAAAACAAAACATTTGGAAAGTAGTTTTCTCAATATCTTTGTTGAAAACAAAACATTTTGGAAAGTAGTTTTTTTCTCAAAACCATCAAAACATGATCTTCCTCAAACCACCGCCTCATCGACCATAGCCCTTCATGGTCGAGTTATTCTTCAGCACCCCATACCGACCCTTTGGTATGGTTGCTCCCAAAACATCTCCATTTTCTTTTAGAAACATTCAAAAACTTGCACATAGGTCAAAAGTAGGGCCTTCCAACTGTTCATGACCGAGAACTCGGCTATTCGAATAGTTTTACACTCTGCAGAGGTAGCACGCTTTCCCCACATCCATCCGGCAACTCATCGTGTCAGCCACGTCCCGCCATACAAGGTGTATGTGAAGTTGAGTAACCGGCCATAGCCTCTCATTTGCTCATCCTAGTATAGGACCCTGTCCTTATGACACTTTCCGTCGACACCTAGTCCAGTCACCCGTCGATGACCCTAAGTGTGAGGACTCATAGTTTTGCATGGCGGTGTATAGGGGACAGCCTTCTATCCTCCACCAATGTGAGAGGACCCAGGTCAGGGGGGGGTCACCAAACCAGCCCCTCATGAAACGGAGTCATCTCCGTTGTTGAGGTATCCCATACAAAAATGAGCAAACTACATGACTACGCCGTTTCCCATATGTGGGTAAATGTGGTCGCACAGGGTATGGTTGGTCGACGTAAGTACTTAGGACGCAATGTGCCTTTTTATAAAATCTTCATCCTTCATCACCATCTCCAATTTTCATATCAAAATACTTTTAACCATATCCCGGGATAAAACTTAGTTTCACCCGAGGGTTTTGTAAGGCGAGTTTGAGTAGAACAAGTGTGTTCCCTCCCAAAACTTAGTAGACACTATTAACACCTCTATATAGGGTGTCACAATATATATACACTCATTTCTTTATAAAAATAATTTTGAAGTGGTGGTCTAGCGGTACACACCACTAAAACCACTTAAGCATTTTTCATAGCAAAACATGTAAACTCAAAATAGCAGGGTATAATGCATGATAAAAGAAGTAGCTTGCCTTGCTCAACAAAGTATCCTTGGTCTTGTTCTTCTTGTTCGACAAATCCCCCTTCCTCGTTAATCCCGGCAACACTCTCGTCTAATCGTCAAAGCAAGCAAATACAAACAATCACCACACATTTCAACCAAGCATCACAACAATACAATCTTAAATCCTACAGATGGCTACTGTGATACACAAGACAAAACAATTTGAGTCAATTTAATTTAGTTAACCATTATTTATATGTGATTTTAACATGGCAGAAACTAGTCACACAAGTTTTAATGCATATCTCATGCTCTGTTGATCACAAAATTATGCCAACTTAGGTGTAATTAACATTGATTATTACAAGTTTAACAAAATTGGCCTAGGTCCATTTGGATTAATATTTATTCCTCTATAATTATTACACTACAGAAAAGGATACATCACTATTTGATTTACTACTCTGTCAATCCAAAAATTCTACAAAAATAGGGATAGCTAAAATTTTACATTACCAAGCCAACACAATTGACCACATGTCATTTGGAGTTTCAGAGCATCAGAAACAAACAAGTTTAGAATTTAAACCTTCTGTACTGTTTGAATTATCATGCAATTTATATTAATTCAATTGGTATGGGACCAGGGTCATTAGCTAAACATTTTTATTAGCTTTCCATAGAATTTTTGTTTATAATTTTTGGACTTATGAATCTAAAGTTATGGATTTCCTAACATGCATACATATTTATATTGTTTCAGTTAATTCTTAAATCGAGAGAGGAAAGGAAAAAATAAATGGGCCGAGAGGGGTTCCCAGCCCACTGGGCCTGGCCCAAATATTTTTTCCCGTGCGAGAAAATGTTTAAAACGCTGACGGGTGGGGCCCGTCCGTCAGCGGCTTAACTAACGCGAAGGGGTACGCCGCCGTTGGATCGTGATCCAATGGCCGAGAGAGAGCGCGCCGACGGCGACCTTAAATCGGCGGCGCCGCCGTGGCCAGAGATGGTGGCGTCGGTGCGGTGCTCACCTAGCGGCTTCCGGGGACAGCGGAGAGAGTGGAGGCGGGTGCGGCGGCTTGGTGTTGTGGCGCGTGTCGAGGATGGCCCGAGCGTCGACGGCGAGCTCCACGGCCTCCTCGGACCCGAGACAGCGACGGCGAGCCCCGGCGTCGATCCTGTGCAAGAAAAGGGCCGAGCGGGTGAGTGCGGCTGCGGTGTGCATGGCAGAGAGCGAGAGAGGGAGAAAATGAGAGAAGAGAGAGCAGCGGCGTGGCCGCGTGGCCGTCTTCGACCTCAGCTCCAGCTGAACGAGTGCGTGCTCGGCACCGCGGCAGCGGCACGGCGAGGGCACAGCAGCGGTCCAGGCGGTGCAGAGAGGAGTGGGGAGCAGAGGAAGAGAAGCAGGGAGCAAGTGTGGCGAGAAGGGGTGGCACGGGCGGGGTTTTTATAGCTGAAGCTCGGTCCATGGTGGCCGAGGTGCAGGAGAGGTGTAGGGCATGGGAGAGGCTGGCATTGGCGGTTGGGGGCGGTGCGGTGATGGCGTGGAGGTGTCGTTAGGGTTTGGGGACGTGGGTGAGTGCGGGAGAGAGCAGCGCGAGCTCGTGGTGGTGGCGGCCGTGTGCGCACGGACGGTGGTCGACCGTTGGTGTCGTCACCGTCGGCCACCGGTTGTGACGCCAGCATGCCCGTGGGGTTGCGGCGAGCATGGCGATTGGGTGGGCGGCGCGGTGGCGACTGGAATTCCGTGGTCGTCGAGGAACGTCTTTGGCGTCCTTGACATGGCGAGCAGGGACAGGGCGAAGAAGATTTGGGACAGAGGGGATGATCCGTGCGCGTGGCTTCGACCAGTGGCAAGCGAGGGAGTGCAGGGGGGCACAGTGGCGCCGGCACGGAGCGCGGCGTGGTCGGCTGCCTCCTGGCGTGTGAGTGGCCGAAGGGGGAGAAGAAGGTGGCGTCCAGGAGGAAAGCTATAGAAGGAAAACGCCAAAATGGCCAGCACTGGTGTGATTCTTCACTGCACGGGTGAGGGGGAGAGAGAGTGCAGGAAAAATTTGAAGAAATTTGGTTGAATTCGAGTTGGGTTTTGAGAACTAGGGTTTCTGCCCTCCAGGTGTTCGACAAAAGTCCTAAACCAATTTTAAATTTGAATTTTTGGGGAGTTTTGTTTGTGGTTAGCTTTAGAAAGATGTAAGAAGGCTAGGGTTATTTTCCTGGATTTTTGTTATGAAAGAAATTAGGGTTTTTATTATACCCTAGGAATTAAAGAAAGAAAATAGGATTTTATTAATTGAAATAATCTTAATTGAAAAATATGTAATTTTGAGGAGAGAGTGATAATAAAGTGAGGTGAATAATATCTCACCTTGCTCCTGAAAAAGGGTTGCTAAAATATGTGGGTAGTATATTTCCCACTTTTATTGTTTCCAAAAAGAGTGAAAGTAGGAGTTTACAAAATAGGAGTTGTAAATACATGCAAAATATCAAGGTTGAAAAATTGGTAGGAGATATCATATAGATCTCCATATTTTTGGAAACACAAATTTTTTGGAAATACTTTTACTTTCTCAAATAATGGGTATTTTGGTTGTTGCTAAAACCAAAGCATTATTGAAATGGAATTTGGCCAAAATAAGGTTGGAAACAATATATGGATTATTTTTCTTCTCATGACATGATCACCAAGGTTAAATATATTTTTATCTTGGTTGAGTTCTTGGTTGATATTTAGTGGTCAAACAACTTCAACAACAAGTCACACAAGGTCAAACGTTGCAATGGGAAGGAAAAACTCAATCACTAGTGAACAATTTTAAAAAGTTTTTGTTGGTTCTGATTTTTAGGTCATTTAAACTAAATTTTTCTTAATCCCAAAATTTGGGATGTTACAGATCTTCCCCCCTTAAAATAAATCTCGTCCTCGAGATTTGCTAGGCGGGGTATTAGGGAAGTGCGAGGGCAAGTGGTTTTAGGCTTGTTTATCTACCGAGGTCGTTGCTTCTTCATTAAGGTGGCCTTCTAAGATCTTGACAACTTGATGTTGCGAGGGCTTCCTTTGTTGATAATCTCCTGTGATGAGTCCAGATCCTTGATGATGGGGTTGACTTGACGGTTGACGCTGATGGAGAGTCCTGGTTGGTTGCTTCCTGGTACTACAAGGCTAGGGCGCAAGGAACTAATTATTAACACGTTCTGGTATACGTAGTGCACGTCTTCTCCCCTTAAAAAGGGGTTTTGAATGGTCATGTTGAAGGTTGCAGCTGGAGTTGACTTGGTGGTTTCGTTCTTCTTGAGTAGCGTGACAATCTTCATACCGGGTGTCACTCTTCAGTGCTTGGGGTTGGTGCAGATGTCTCGTCCTATTATTGTCGCCTTACGATGGTCGCAGATAGATACGTGTTGTTTTCAGGATGCGTCAAGTCTGTGTACTTGGCTCTCTCCAGGTTCTAGTTAGTAGAAGGATGTTAAAACTTCTAGTTACGTCTGAGCTTGCTTGGTGGTTGATGTTGTCAACAGCAGGTGCCTTCCAGATTTTTGGTTCTCCTTGGATGCCTCTGGGCAGGTTGTCTTCGCTCTTGTATTTCTCCGGTTGACTAGAGGAGGAACATCATTGTTAACTTCCTTCGTCCTTGGGCTTCTCAAAGATTTGTAAGAATCTTACGCGGTAGAGTTCTAGGGTATCGAGCTTCCAAAGGGGTCTAAAAGTGAGTTCGAGGGCCCTGGGGGTAGGTGGTTTGGTCTACTGCTCGACGAAAGTCCAAGCGCCACATGCTTAATTAGCCTAAAGGAAGTTAGTGAAGAATCTTCACACCAGTTGTTTCCATGCGAGCACTTCTTCCTTTCTTGCTCCCATCAGTCGAGATAATATGAGCTAAGACGGCTGTCCGGCGGATGATATTGATGGCACTTGTTTATCGTGGTGCAACTCCCCGTAGGTGATCTTCGGGTTTTGTCGACGGTGATCTCTTTTGGGTGCGTACTGGGCTTGAGGTCAGGTGTTAATCTTAAGTCTGATACGATCCGTTAATGTTGTACTCTTGTAGTTCCACAAATTAATTATACGGGGTAAGGCTCGTGCTAGACATGTTAGGGGTACCACACTTCTTTTAAGAGTCTGAACAGGATTTTATTAAAAATGAAGGACCTTACATTGTACCCAGATACTGCTCAATAAAGAGGACCCATACATCACCTAGGAGTCTGTCTAAGAGTCAACATCGCCCGAGGTACCGGATTGAGGCTCTGCTGGGTGGGAATCACTTCTAAGAGACTTTTTCCTGAGAATGGCTCTTCCAGATCGTAGGCACAACTTGTGATATGTTTCCAAGGGTGGTGTTGGCTCCCTGTGGTTTCTATTCTTCCGGTGCTTCGTATTTCGACATGAGCGAGAGGTACTGGTGGGCGCTGGTCTCGGGGCGTGGACGGCATCTTGAGCAATCCTTTGGTGGGCATTCTTTACTGCGACTACTATGAACTCCATATGACACTTAGCCGGAACATGGTCATCGCCTTCGCATAGGTAGCAAGTGATGCTAGCGGTTGGGCACTTGCCAGGTGGGTGCGCATTGAAGCAGTGTGGGCATCTGCCAGGGCATTGACTGGCCTGATGTCCTCCCCTTCCGCATTGACTACAAGCCTTTCCTTGTGGTGGTCTTTTCCTTATGGTGTACCTAAGGGGGCACTTCCAGCTCTTATGTCTGTGTTCCATGCAAGTGTAACACCAACATTTTTCTATGGCCTTGGGGTCCGGTCCTCTGACTCCGATGATATCCTCACTAATGTCCTCGGATAGAAACCTAGACTTATGGGACTCCTCCCTTTCAAAGGGTGTCGAGCGGTTCCCTGGTGTGACCTTGTTTTGATGGAGCGGAGGACTTTGCGTTGCTTCAAAACCAGGACCGATGTCGGTGTGCTCCCGTGACATTTCCGTCTCAGGAACTATGGTTGCCGAAAACGAGTTAGACAAAGTTTTGTAGAGGTATTTTAAATAAAACAATTTTAAAAGCACAACAAAACTACCGTGGTAAGGATACTTGATTGCTTACTAAGTGATCACTTGGGGTTTGTCGACAAGATGTGCTTGTGAAACACACAGGAAAAACAACACACAAGCGGAGAACTCACAAACAAACAACACACAAGGTACATTTAGTACCCATGGACGCCTAATACGCGTGGTAGTCGGGGTAGTACAACCAAGGTTCCTATCATATGGTTTCCTATGGGTCTTGGTTAAGCATGGTTGCTGAAGTCTTCATTTCATCACCGCAGGCTCCAGCTGGAATACTTGAGATTGTGAGGTAGCAACTGGAGTAGTGTAGTTGGGGTCTTGAGCGGGAACTTCTTCCTCTTCCGGATACAAGCTAATTAGGTCTCACTTGGGTTCATCGTCAAGTATATATGTAGGTTTTGAACGGGTAAGAGGGAGTAGAAGAATCCTTGAAAAATCTTAAAATAGAGGGATAAGACTCAGAAATATTTGAGAAGGTGAGAAGAGTGGAAGCCATTTTTGGACTTCCCTGAATAAAAATATACCTTTGGTATTAATAGGTTTTTAACAAAATATTTCTTTCCTAACTAACGTCCATGCTGATACGTCTCAAACGTATCTGTAATTTCTGATGTTCCATATTGATATTATACCAATTGTTACATGTTTTACATACACTTCATAGCATTTTTATGCATTTTCTGAGACTAACCTATTAACAAGATGCCACAGTGCCAGTTCCTGTTTTCTGCTGTTTTTGTATTTCAGAAAAACTATTCTGGAAATATTCTCGGAATTGGACGAAACCTGGACAGGACCTCCTATTTTTCCAACACGGACACGGAGTCCAAAGGAGAGACGGAGGCGACTGAGGAGGCGGCCACACCATAGGGCGGCGCGGCCCCACCTCCAACCGCGCCGCGGTGTGGTGTGGGCCCCTCGGGTCGCTCCAGCCACCGCCCTTTCGCCTATTTATTCATCTTCACGGGAAAACCCTAGACACCCGAGCCATTATCCACGAAAAGTTACAGAGACGCCGTCGCCGTCAACCCTAGCTCGGGAGGGTTCAGAAGCTCTTCCCGGCACCCTGCCGGAGAGGGGAATCATCACCGGAGGGCTCTACATCACCATGCCTGCCTCCAGAGTGATGCGTGAGTAGTTCATCTTTGGACTACGGGTCCATAGCAGTAGCTAGATGGTTGTCTCTCCACTTTATGCTATCATGTTTAGGTCTTGTGATCTGCCTATCATGATCAATATCGTCTTATTGTAATGCTACATGTTGTGTTTGCTTGGATCCGATGAATATTGAATACTATGTCAAGTTGATTACCAATTTATCTTATATGTTATTTATGATCTTGCATGCTTTCTGTAACTAGTAGATGCTTTGGCCAAGTAGATGCTTGTAAATCCAAGAGTTAGTATTTATGCTAGATAGTGGGTTCATGCCTCCGGTAATCTGGGAGAGTGACATCAACTTCTAAGATTGTGGATGTGCTGTTGCCACTAGGGATAAAATAACCGATGCTTAGCTTAAGGGTGTGTCGTTAGGTCTAATGCATTTGTTTACATTACGCACATTACTTAATGCGATTATCCGTCGCTTGCAACTTAATACCAACGGGGAACTCGGTATGACAACCTGGAGGTGGATTATTAGTCATAGATGCTGTTGGATAACGGTCTATGTATTTTGTCGTAATGCCCACATGAATATCATAGTAATCATCATGTCATATATATGCACTGTCATGCGCTCAATATTTTGTCAATTGCCCAGCTGTAATTTGTTCACCCAGCATGTTAGTTATCTTTTATGGAGAGACACCACTAGTGAACTGTGGACCCCGGTCCATTCTTTTACACTGATAATACAACCAACTGCAATCATTATTCCTTTTCATTCTCTGCAATTAAACACTATTTTCGACACCATATGCTTAATTCTTTGTTTTCAGCAAGCCGGTGAGATTGACAACCTCACTGTTTCGTTGGGGCAAAGTAGTTTGATTGTGTTGTGTGCAGGTTCCACGTCAGCGCGCCACTGACAACCTTCAGAAGTGATTTCTTACTCCTACTGGTTCGATTAAACCTTGGTTTCATACTGAGGGAAATTGCTGCTACACTGCATCATACCTTCCTCTTGGGGTCTCCCAACGAACGTGTGATCCACGTCATCACATGCTAACTAAGGTCTCCTACAGTCAGGATGGCTCTGATACCAAGTCTGTCGGGACCCCGGACTAGCTGTCCGAAATTCCGTTGTGCCTACAATATCAGCGATCCCATGATCAGTGTGTCGCTGAGCACAATCAAACTGGTATCAAAAGAACATCCATAAATACCGAATAAATATACTTACTTGATTTAAGTTATAAGCTTCAACAGGTATTTGCAGCGGAATCATCAAACAATGTGGAGCCCAAGTCATTTGCCTTAACCCTACATGCAGCTGACTGGGAAGCGCCCTAGTTCGCAAAAGACGTTGTCGAACTTCTCATCTTCAAGATCCTCCTCTTCATATTGCTCCTCGAGATCTGGCTAAGACAACAGCCATGGACGAAACCAATATGAGTACATTTAATTGTACTCGCAAGCTACCCCCAGCTAGATCATGCACTCTAAATTTTATTTTTTAGTAAAAACTTTGTTTTTGAAAATAAGATATCTTTATATCTTTATTGAAAGAGAGAAGAGTGGATTTATATCTTTGTTGAAAACAAAGTATTTTGAAAAATAGTCTTTCTCTTGTAGATATAGTATCTCAATATCTTTATTGAAAACAAAACATTTTGGAAAGTAGTTTTTCTCTATATCTTTGTTGAAAACAAAACATTTTGGAAAGTAGTGTTTCTCAATACCTTTGTTGAAAACAAAACATTTTGGAAAGTAGTTTTTCTCAATATCTTTGTTGAAAACAAAACATTTTGGAAAGTAGTTTTTTCTCAAAACCATCAAAACATGATCTTCCTCAAACCACCGCCTCATCGACCATAGCCCTTCATGGTCGAGTTATTCTCCAGCACCCCATACCGACCCTTTGGTATGGTTGCTCCCAAAACATCTCCATTTTCTTTTAGAAACATTCGAAAACTTGCACATAGGTCAAAAGTAGGGCCTTCCAACTGTTCAAGACCGAGAACTCGGCTATTCGAATAGTTTTACACTCTGCAGAGGTAGCACGCTTTCCCTACATCCATCCGGCAACTCATCGTGTCAGCCACGTCCCGCCATACAAGGTGTATGTGAAGTTGAGTAACCAGCCATAGCCTCTCATTTGATCATCCTAGTATAGGACCCTGTCCTTATGACACTTTCCGTCGACACCTAGTCCAGTCACCCGTCGATGACCCTAACTGTGAGGACTCATAGTTTTGCCTGGCGGTGTATAGGGGACAGCCTTCTATCCTCCACCAATGTGAGAGGACCCAGGTCAGGGGGGGTCACCAAACTAGCCCCTCATGAAACGGAGTCATCTCCGTTGTTGAGGTATCCCGTACTAAAATGAGCAAACTACATGACTACGCCCTTTCCCATATGTGGGTAAATGTGGTCGCAAAGGGTATGGTTAGTCGACGTAAGTACTTAGGACGCAATGTGCCTTTTTATAAAATCTTCGTCCTTCATCACCATCTCCAATTTTCATATCAAAATACTTTTAACCATATCCCGGGATAAAACTTAGTTTCACCCGAGGGTTTTGTAAGGCGAGTTTGAGTAGAACAAGTGTGTTTCCACCCAAAACTTAGTAGACACTACTAACACCTCTATATAGGGTGTCACAATATATATACAATCATTTCTTTATAAAAATAATTTTGAAGTGGTGGTCTAGCGGTACACACCACTAAAACCACTTAAGAATTTTTCATAGCAAAACATATAAACTCAAAATAGCAGGGTATAATGCATGATAAAAGAAGTAGCTTTCCTTGCTCAACAAAGTATCCTTGGTCTTGTTCTTCTTGTTCGATAAATCCCCCTTCCTCGTTAATCCCGGCAACACTCTTGTCTAATCGTCAAAGCAAGCAAATACAAACAATCACCACACAATTCAACCAAGCATCACAACAATACAATCTTAAATCCTACAGATGGCTACTGTGATACACAAGACAAAACAATTTGAGTCAATTTAATTTAGTTAACCATTATTTATATGTGATTTTAACATGGCAGAAACTAGTCACACAAGTTTTAATGCATATCTCATGCTCTGTTGATCACAAAATTATGCCAACTTAGGTGTAATTAACATTGATTATTACAAGTTTAACAAAATTGGCCTAGGTCCATTTGGATTAATATTTATTCCTCTATAATTATTACACTACAGAAAAGGATACATCACTATTTGATTTACTACTGTGTCTCTGTCAATCCAAAAATTCTAAACAAATAGGGATAGCTAACATTTTACATTACCAAGCCAACATGATTGACCTCATGTCATTTGGAGTTTCAGAGCATCAGAAACAAACAAGTTTAGTATTTAAACCTTCTGTACTGTTTGAATTATCATGCAATTTATATTAATTCAATTGGTATGGGACCAGTGTCATTGGCTAAACATTTTTATTAGCTTTCCATAGAATTTTAGTTTATAATTTTTGGACTTATGAATCTAAAGTTATGTATTTCCTAACATGCATACAGATTTAAATTGTTTCAGTTAATTCCTAAATCGAGTGAGGAAAGGAAAAAAAATAATGGGCCGAGAGGGGTTCCCAGCCCACTGGGCCTGGCCCAAATATTTTTTTTCCCGTGCGAGAAAATGTTTAAAACGCTGATGGGTGGGGCCCGTCCGTCGGCGGCTTAACTAACGCGAAGGGGTACGTCGCCGTTGGATCGTGATCCAATGGCCGAGAGAGAGCGCGCCAGCGGCGACCTTAAATCGGCGGCGCTGCCGTGGCCAGAGACGGTGGCGTCGGTGCGGTGCTCACCTAGCGGCTTCCGAGGACGGCGGAGAGAGTGGAGGCGGGAGTGGCGGCCTGGGGAAGCGGCTTGGTGGAGTGGCGCGTGTCGAGGATGGCCCGAGCGTCGACGGCGAGTTCCACGGTCTCCTCGGACCCGAGACGACGACGGCGAGCCCCGGCGTCGATCCTATGCAAGAAAAGGGCCGAGCGGGTGAGTGCGGCTGCGGTGTGCACGGCAGAGAGCGAGAGAGGGAAAAATGAGAGAAGAGAGAGCAGCGGCGTGGCCGTCTTCGACCTCGGCTCCGGCCGAGCGAGTGCGTGCTCGGCACCGTGGCAGCGGCACGGCGATGGCACAGCAGTGGTCCAGGCGGTGTAGAGAGGAGTGGGGAGCAGAGGGAGAGAAGCATGGAGCAAGTGTGGCGAGAAGGGGTGGCACGGGCGGGGTTTTTATAGCTGAAGCTCGGTCCATGGTGGCCGAGGTGCAGGAGAGGTGTAGGGCGTGGGAGAGGCTGCCATTGGAGGTTGGGGGCGGTGCGGTGATGGCGTTGGGGACGGGGGTGAGTGCGGGAGAGAGCAGCGCGAGCTCGGGGTGGTGGCGGCCGTGTGCGCACGGACGGTGTTCGACCGTTGGTGTCGTCACCGTGGGCCACCGGTTGTGACGCCAGCATGCCCGTGGGGTCTCGGCGAGCATGGCGATTGGGTGGGCGGCGCGACGGTGACTGGAGTTCCGTGGTCGTCGAGGAACGTCTTCGGCGTCCTTGACATGGCGAGCAGGGACAGGGCGAAGAAGATTTGGGACAGAGGGGGTGATCCGTGCGCGTGGCTTCGACCAGTGGCGAGCGAGGGAGTGCAGGGGGGCACAGTGGCGCCGTCACGGAGCGCGGCGTGGTCGGCTGCCTCCTGGCGTGTGAGTGGCCAAAGGCGGGGAGAAGAAGGTGGCGTCCAGGAGGAAAGCTATAGAAGGAAAACGCCAAAATGGCCAGCACTAGTGTGATTCTTCACTGCACGGGTGAGGGGGAGAGAGAGTGCAGGAAAAATTTGAAGAAATTTGGTTGAATTCGAGTTGGGTTTTGAGAACTAGGGTTTCTGCCCTCCAGGTGTTCGACAAAAGGCCTAAACCAATTTTAAATTTGAATTTTTGGGGAGTTTTGTTTGTGGTTAGCTTTAGAAAGATGTAAGAAGGCTAGGGTTATTTTCCTGGATTTTTGTTATGAAAGAAATTAGGGTTTTTATTATACCCTAGGAATTAAAGAAAGAAAATAGGATTTTATTAATTGAAATAATCTTAATTGGAAAATATGTAATTTTGAGGAGAGAGTGATAATAAAGTGAGGTGAATAATATCTCACCTTGCTCCTGAAATTTTGGTAAAGAAAATACTTGTCTTTATAAAAATAGAGAAATAGGCAGAGAGGGAATTTATTAAGATCTTTCTTAAATTTAGGATTTTAATTCAAGACTTTGAGTTATTTTAGAGATCTTGTTTTTATTTAGGTCCAGTCCAAATTTGTTGTCAAGTGTGCTTTAATTAATTTTCATGTGATTAGGTTAATCATCCACACAAGCAATTCATCAATCACAAGGATATAAAACCCTGACAAGATTGCACCTACTCAGCAAGGTAAATAAAACAATCAAGACAAACATAATTCAAACTAGCAAACAATATAAGGTTTCAACCAAATTTCAAACACTCAGTTAGGTGGTGGGATGGTGATCAAGTATCATCATGACAAGAATAATGTTGAAACAAGCTTAACTCAATAATGTGATATTTTTTAAAAAGGGTTGCTAAAATATGTGGGTAGTGTATTTCCCACTTTTATTGCCAAAAAGAGTGAAAGTAGGAGTTTACAAAATAGGAGTTGTAAATACAAGCAAAATATCAAGGTTGAAAAATAGGTAGGAGATAGCATATAGATCTCCATATTTTTGGAAACACAAATTTTTTGGAAATACTTTTACTTTCTCAAATAATGGGTATTTTGGTTGTTGCTAAAACCCAAGCATTATTGAAATGGAATTTGGCCAAAATAAGGTTGGAAATAGTATATGGATTATTTTTCTTGTCATGACATGATCACCAAGGTTAAATATATTTTTATCTTGGTTGAGTTCTTGGTTGATATTTAGTGGTCAAACAACTTCAACAACAAGTCACACAAGGTCAAACAGAGCAATGGGAAGGAAAAACTCAATCACTAGTGAACAATTTTAAGAAGTTTTCGTTGGTTCTGATTTTTAGGTCATTTAAACTAAAATTTTCTTAATCCCAAAATTTGGGATGTTACAGTCTCCTGTGCAAGTGATTATCCAAACTACCAAATGTGGAGAGACTGTGACAAAAGATCCACTGGAAAAATATCTCGGGGAAAAGACTCTTGGCTTTGTTTGGATGTCGGTTTTCGAGCAAGGAATTGGGAATTGGAATAAGGTTTCTTGAATTCTCCTTCATGGTTGTGTTTGGAATTGAAAATTTGAACTGGCAGCGGAATACCACAGAATTGAACTACAACTAAAAGAGCCCTTCTCCAATTCTGAGCCTCGCTCCTCCGTATTGCATGGAATTGTCCCTTTCTCATCCACATGTTGGGCATGTGTAGTCGTGGGCTGGATAAGATGGGCGAATTCAATTCAACCAAATGTACATCCAAACATAGAACTAGAATTCATATTCGGTCTGATTCCATCTAACAATACTTTACACAACCAAACACCATAGTTGGTATTAGAGTCCGTTTCAATACAAAGGTTTATTTGGTATTGAGTCCAATTCAATTTCAAACCCCCTGATATCGATATCGAAACGAAAGGTTCAGATCCAAAGTCTAGTTGTGGTAAGATGTTTTGGCTTGGGACAACTTCTCTAAAACTATTATCCTAGACTGTTATTGTGGTTCGATACAACAATAAAACAATTGCAAATGTGATGAAATCATCAGAGTTAAACACCTCTTTCACTTGGCCAAAAACATTTCAAGATTCTAGACCTCGAGAGTTGGATTGAGTCCATACAACTAATAATATAAAATGTTTCCTTTACTTGGAACCTCCACATAAACGGTCAAATTTCAGTCAAGTCCTTTTAATAGCATTCGTCCAACCAAGATGTATTGGCCAATAATAGGAGACCTTCGATTAAAATTGCGGCTTTATATTGGGATAATTCTATGGTACTTACGACGATTTGTTGTTCTAATAGAAGATAACCTTACAATGATAATTTGGGAATGCAAATAGTTATGTTGTTTTTTTGGTCCCATGATGAGCCACCGGCTTGTATAATCAATATGTTTTGGAAACTGGTTACGTTGAAATATGAGAGGATATGCTAGTGTGGGTTGGTGCACTATGTTGGTTTAGTTGGCTAAGCCGCAATGATATTGTCTTTGACAAGAATATAAGGTGACTGATCCATCATTGTACGAAGTGCTCAACAAAAATTACCAATGGCTATTGGCTACACGGAGAGTTATACGGTGTTGAAGTGTAGTGCAGCTCTCGGTAGTAATTTATTTCAATCCTTTGAGTTGAGTTGACAATCCAGTAAGTATTATTAAGGACGTATAAAGTTTTTATATATTTTCGCTAGATAATAACCAATTTCGTTCCTGAACTTAGTACTAGCACATTGCACAAGCAGAGAGAGGAGCAACATGCAGAGCAAAACCAGAAACGATCGAAGAGATGATAGGGGACCGATCGATTATTTGCAAGCATGCGTACGTGCCACTTGCTTGTGTCGGGCGTCCAATAGATCTTGCAAAACGACCGCGTGTCCATCGCTCCTTGTATCCCGCGATGCATCTTGGCTCTTTTCCGCTGGATGATTTGGCTGGTGCGCGCATGCCATGCAAATGTGACATGAACAAAAGCCAGCAACAGTGCCGATCACGGGCACAAAAAGCATATGGACACGCGTCCGGCGTTGGCTCCCTCGCCGGACCTATATAAATCTCCTCCTTCCCTCTACAGGCAACAACACATAGCCAAGTAGCCACAAGTGTGATTCCGGGGATACACCAGCAGCTAGCAGTGAGTGAGCTGAGTAAGCAGCTGGAAGGTGGCAACGATGAGGCCATCTGCCTTGTCGCTCTGCTTGCTCTTGTTAGAGTAGATTTGTGCATATTGTATTTTGCCCATATGTTAGGGGCTTTTCTGCATATTCACCTGTACATGTACTATATATATGTGGCCTTTGGCCCCCTGGTAATACAAGCAGTCTATTACCCTAACATGGTATCAGAGCCCTGCTTTTAGGGTCTCTTTTTTTTTCCTCTCTCCACGTCCGTGCCGCCGCCGCCGTCGCGCCCCCGGCTCCTCGCCGCCGCGCCACGGCCGTTGCCGCCGTCCTCCCCGTCCCGCCCGTCACTGCTGCTGTCTGCGTTCGATCGAAGTCCTCCCATCCCGAGGTCAACGCACAGATCGATCTTGCTGCCGCTGGTTCCGCCGCCGGCAGTCTCGTGCTTCGCTCGATCTACTCCTGGTCCAGTTGTCTCGTGCTGGCCTCCACTCCCCGTACGTCGTTGTCTTCTCTGCATCAATTGCATGACAGCCATGCTAGCAATGGATATCCCGATCTGATCCTAGTGCGCTGCTGCAACTGCTCTCCGGCCGGCCGGACGCCGCTTCCCAGGAGCACGTGCACGCGCATGTGATCTGCTGATCCTGCTGCTCCCTCCCGTTGATCCGATCTGCTGCTCCCATCGATCTGCTGCTCCCATCGATTTGCTGATCCTGTGAGTTGATTTTCTGAAAAAAAAAAAAAAAAAAAAAGAAAGAGAGAGAGATGTCTACCTCGTCGGGCTATGTTGCGATTCCTCGCTGCCCGATTATCTTTGATGGAGCGAATTACCCTGATTTCGCTAACTTCATGCGCGTCCACATGCGCGGTCTTCGTCTGTGGGGTGTGCTTTCTGGCGAGGTCCCTGTCCGCCCCACCCCGTTGCTCCTTCGGTGCCTGTTGCACCGACGCCTACTGCCCTTGCCTCTGATGCTTCTCAGGAGGACAAGGATTCCGCCACTCGTGCTGATGCTCTTGCTCTGACTGCTTATGACCGGCAGGTCCAGGACCATTCTGCTGCTGTTGCGACATACCGGCAGGATCTGACTGCCTACTCTCAGTGGATAGATGAGGATGCTCGTGCTGCTGCTGTTCTGACTTCCAGTGTCCTGCCTCAGTATGCTGCTGAGTTTATGGCTCTTCCCACTGCTGCTGCTCAGTGGGCCTTTCTTCGTCAGCGTTATCAGCCGTCTGGGGATGCTCTTTACCTGTCTGTGGTCCGCCAGGAGCATGCCCTTCAGCAGGGCGATTTGACTATTGATGAGTTCTACACTCAGAGTGCTGCTATTTGGCGTCAGCTTGATTCTCTTCGTACGCCTGTGTGTGCCACCTGTCCCTGCTGCTTGATTGTTCGCGCCGACCTGGAGTTTCAGCGCGTCTTTGAGTTCTTGTCGCGGCTCCGCAAGGAGTTTGAGCCACGCCGTGCACAGCTACATGCCCGTGGTCGTGTTCCGCTCTCTGAGGTCCTGTCTGAGCTTCGTGCTGAGGAGACTCGTCTTCGTGGTGCTGGTCTTCTGGAGGTTCCCTCTGTTCTTGCTGCTCGTGGTCCTCCTGCGCGTCTGCTCGTGGTCCTGCTCCGCCACAGCCTCCGTCGCGGTCTTCAGTACCGCCGATACTACCTACTCCTCAGGTCCAGGGTCAGAGTCAGCCCCCGCAGTCTCGTGGTTCTCGTGGTCCTTGCACCTACTGTGGCAAGCCTGGCCATGATGTTTCTGGCTGCTGGCAGAGGGATCCCAGCTTACGTCAGCAGTATCTTGCTCGTCGGAGGACTGGTTCTTCAGGATCTTCAGGCTCTTCAGGTTCTTCTGCTGCTGCACTGTCTGATCAGGACATTATCCGTGGTCTTCGTGGTCTGCTTGCTGCTTCAGGCTCTTCCTTGCCGGGTACTGCTGGTTCTGTGTCTGGTTCTTCTGGCAACACGCGACCACCACCTTCTACACAGTCAGGTATGTCATCCCCGTGGTATCTGGATTCTGGAGCTTCTTTTCATATGACTTCTGCGTCTTCTATTCTTTCTGCTCTTCGCTCTCTTATTTCTCCTGTTCGTGTTATCACGGCTGATGGTACCTCTCTTCCTGTTTCTAGTCGAGGCACCCTCTCTACTTCATCTTTCTCTGTTCCTGATGTTTCTCATGTCCCTAGCCTTAAGATGAACTTGTTTTCTGCTAGTCAGCTTACTGATTCTGGTTGTCGCGTCATTCTTGACGCTGATTCTTGTGCTGTTCAGGACCGTCGGACTCAGGCCCTGGTTGGAGCTGGCCCTCGTAGTCTTCAGTCTCCGGGGCTCTGGGAGTTAGACTGGCTTCGTGTTCCTTCCGCTGCTACTTCATCTGCCAGTTCTCCTGCGGTTGCTGCTTCTGTCACTGGCTCTTTCCAGCAGTGGCATCATCGGCTGGGTCACCTTTGTGGCTCCCGTTTATCGTCATTAGTTCGTCGAGGTCTTCTAGGGTCTGTTTCAGGAGATGTGTCTTTACATTCATGTCAGGGTTGTAGGTTAGGTAAACAGATTCAGCTTCCCTATCCTACTAGTGCGTCTGTATCTCAGCGACCTTTTGATTTAGTTCATTCAGATGTTTGGGGTCCGGCTCCCCTTCAGTCAAAGGGGGGTCATCGATACTATATTTTGTTCATTGATGATTTTTCTCGGTACACCTGGTTATTTTTTATGCGCTCTCGCAGTGAGGTTCTCTCCATTTATAAGCGCTTTGTTGCCATGGTTCGTACTCAGTATTCCACGCCTATTCGTGTCTTTCGTGCTGATTCTGCAGGTGAGTATATCTCTCAGCACTGCGTGGTGTTCTTGCTGAGGAGGGTACCCTTGCTCAGTTTTCGTGTCCCGGTGCCCATGCTCAAAATGGTGTCGCCGAACGTAAGCATCGTCATATTCTTGAGACTGCCCGTGCTATGATGATTGCTTCCTCTCTTCCGCCACATTTCTGGGCTGAGGCTGTCGCTACATCGACTTACCTCATTAACATTCAGCCCTCTGCTGCCCTTCAAGGTGGCATTCCTCTCGAGCGTCTTTCTGGTACCTCTCCAGATTACTCGGCTCTTCGTTTGTTTGGTTGCGCTTGCTATGTTCTTCTTCCTCCCCGCGAACGCACCAAACTGACCGCTCAGTCTGCTGAGTGTGTTTTCCTTGGGTACAGTGATGAGCATAAGGGCTACCGCTGTTGGGACCCTGTTGCTCGTCGGATGCGCATCTCTCGTGATGTCACGTTTGATGAGACGCGCTCCTTCTATCCTCGCCATACCTCTGGCACTTATCCGGTGGATGATATTTCTTTTCTCCTTTTTCCGGATTCACCTCCTGCTGTCTCTTCCCCATCTCCTAGTTCTCCATCTTCTACACCTGGTGCGCCTCCTCCATCTTCGGAGCCATCCTCTCCTCCGTCTAGTACCCCTAGTACTCCTCGTTCTCCTGCTCGGCTCCTCCTTCTCCTATTCCTTCTTCCTCTTCTTCGGCTCCTCCTTCTTCCTCTTCTTCTGATGAGTCATCTTCTGCTGATGAGCCTTCCCATTCACGGCCTGTTCGTCAGCGTCGTCCTCCAGACCGTTATACTCCTAGTAAGTATGGTCTTTCTGTTGTCTCCGAGCCGACTTCTTATCGGGATGCTGAGCGTCATCCTGAGTGGCAGCTGGCCATGGCTGAGGAGATTGCTGCGCTTGAGCGCACTGGCACCTGGGATCTTGTTTCTCCCCCTTCAGGTGTTCGTCCTATCACGTGTAAGTGGGTCTATAAAATTAAGACCCGCTCTGATGGATCTCTCGAGCGCTATAAAGCGCGTCTTGTGGCTCGTGGCTTTCAGCAGGAGCACGGCCGAGACTATGACGAGACTTTTGCTCCTGTCGCTCATATGACCACTGTTCGTACTCTTCTTGCTGTTGCTTCTGTTCGACGCTGGTCTGTATCCCAGCTTGATGTTCAGAATGCTTTTCTTAATGGCGAGTTGAGTGAGGAGGTTTACATGCAGCCTCCTCCTGGGTATTCTGTTCCCGATGGGATGGTTTGTCGTCTTCGACGATCCTTATATGGTCTCAAACAGGCCCCTCGTGCCTGGTTTGAGCGTTTCTCCTCTGTGGTTATTGCCGCTGGCTTCTCTCCCAGTGCTCATGATCCAGCACTGTTTGTCTACACCTCTTCTCGGTGTCGGACCTTGTTGCTTCTCTATGTTGATGACATGATCATCACTGGTGATAACCCTGAGCACATTGCCTTTGTTAAGGCACGTCTACGTGAGCAGTTTCTCATGTCTGATCTTGGTCCTCTTCGCTACTTTCTTGGGATTGAGGTTTCTTCTACAGCCGATGGCTTCTTTATCTCCCAGGAAAAGTATATTCAGGATCTTCTTTCTCGGGCTGATCTTAGTGATGAGCGTACCGTTGAGACTCCTATGGAGCTTAATGTTAAGCTTCGATCCACTGATGGTGAGCCTCTTTCTGATCCCACACGTTATCGCCATCTTGTTGGGAGTCTTGTTTATCTCGCTGTCACTCGCCCTGATATCTCTTATCCCGTCCATATTCTGAGTCAGTTTGTCTCAGCTCCTACCACCGTTCACTATAGTCATCTCCTCCGTGTCCTTCGTTATCTTCGTGGCACGATTACTCGTCGTCTTTTCTTCCCTAGTTCCAGCTCTCTCCAGCTCCAGTGTTACTCGGATGCCACGTGGGCGAGTGATCCTACGGATCGTCGTTCACTTTCTGCTTACTGTGTGTTTCTTGGTGGTTCGCTTGTTGCTTGGAAGACGAAGAAACAGGTCGCGGTTTCCCGTTCGAGTGTTGAGGCTGAGCTGCGGGCTATGGCTTCGTTGATTGCTGAGGTGACCTGGTTACGGTGGTTGCTTGCAGATTTTGGGGTCTCTGTTACGACACCCACTCCACTTTTGTGTGACAGTACAGGTGCTATCAGTATTGCACGTGATCCGGTCAAGCATGAGCTGACCAAGCATATTGGTGTTGATGCTTTCTATACACGTGCTCAGGTGCAGGATCAGGTTGTTGCGCTTCACTATGTGCCTTCAGATTTGCAGCTGGCAGATTTCTTTACAAAGGCACAAACTCGAGCGCAACATGACTTCTTACTCTCCAAACTCAGTGTTGTGGATCCACCCTGAGTTTGAGGGGGGGTGTTAGAGTAGATTGTGCATATTGTATTTTGCCCATATGTTAGGGGCCTTCCTGCATATTCACCTGTACATGTACTATATATATGTGGCCTTTGGCCCCCTGGTAATACAAGCAGTCTATTACCCTAACAGCTCTTAGCTCTCATCGTCGCCAATGTTGCTAGCCTCGCCGATGGAAGGGTTCCGGTGATGACTGACCCCAAGCCGGAGCCGAAACCTCAGCCCACACCCACACCACAGCCGCACCCTGACCCCAAGCCCACGCCGCAGCCGGAGCCCAAACCAGACCCGGCGATGGACCCTAAACCAGTGCCAAAGCCTGACCCCAAACCAGACCCCAAGCCAGACCCTAAACCTGCGCCCAAGACTGACCCGAAACCCAAACCGGACCCAGAACCATCGCCTAAGCCTGACCCCAAACCAGACCCACAGCCTGACCCTAAACCGACGCCTAAGCCCAAGCCCGGCCCTAAACCGGCGCCACAGCCTGACCCCAAGCCGGATCCCAAACCCCAGCCGCCGCCACATTCGCCGTCCGGCCACTTCAACTGATGGGAGCCTCGTCCGCAGCAGCATTTCAAATAAGTGGCAGCAGGCAGCTTGATTACTCTCGTAGATGTGTGCTGGAGGATTAGCTTGCTTGCATAGCTTGTATGCCACCTTAATTAGTAGTAGTGTTTGGATGTACTATATGCTTAATTTATCTTGAGCTCTTGTTCGTCTTAGTCATGCATGTGTATCTCGTTTGTGTTGTATCATGAATAAAAAGAGGAACATGCACCTCAGCATTTATGTCATTACTTCACTTGTTTCTATCAACTTGTTTCAGTACTTCAGTTCTTGCCAATAGTACCTTTACATCGCACGTGGATATAAATATGTGATGAATATAACGGTGTTTTGTCTCTTTGCAACTGAACCTTCAAACACTTTCAAGTTTCAAGATCAAAGAACAAAAACTTTTAGACTTGACATGTGTCAACTAAAATTATTTTTGAATGCAAAATGTGTCACCGATTATATATTCAACTCATTGTCTCATTATATCATTGGCATGTACAGAGAAAACCAAAACTACACCATGCATAAGAAATGCTCGATAGGGCAGATGCTAAGATAGTATTCCGGATTGTGTTACAGTTCGTTTTTTAGAAATTGCCCCAAGGGGCAGGGAACAGCTGGAGTCTAAACCATTTAAGATTTTTTGAAATCTAGACTTTCTTTTTTTTATAGATCAGCGTGTACTCAAGATCAACTTGCACATGAGCCCTAACTTTTTTTTTTATCACTGATCTTTCACATCATGATCTAGCAGCAGCACTAGGACACAAACTGATTTCAGGGTATTGTTCCTTAAATAAATATATCTGTCTGACTATTTTTGCTTATTACAAAACCATGAGAGGATGGTGCCTTAGACTAGATTTGTGCATTTGGCCCGTAATACAAGTACCATTATAACTGTTGTAATATTTATGTGGTGTTCACGGCCGGTGAATTGCAGTGGAAAAAATTCATGTCAAACAAAATTATGTTAACAACTAATTTCAAGCAACAGGATGTCTTAACACACAATAACTCATTTCCAGATCTATGACTCTTCCAGCGGTAGCTTTATGTAGGACATTCTCTCTGGCGGTGGCTTGTCATTTAGTGACAACAATATATCGTATTTTATGGAATTTAGCGAGGCATTGATCCAGTTTGATTGTAATAATAGAAACATTCAATGTTTATTTTTGTCTGTTTACTTAATTCAAAACCTATGTTTACTTGTATTTTATTTTAAGGCTTCATCTGTTTCTTTGCTGCCTCCTATGGTAATCAAGTTTTTTTCCTTGAGCTCAGAGAATAAGCCGCGTGGATATAAATTGGTCTTCCCGTCTCTTCCTGAAATCACGTGAAGTATGAAATCCCATGGTGATTCCACTATTTTACCTCTCCCGGCTTGGATATACATTGCTACGACCGCCCATCCGGCGCTAGCGTTTTGGCATTTGTGTCATGCCAGCCTCACGACATGGAAGACATTGGAGATTGGGCATGGGGTATCTTCGTGGACTTCGCGAGGTCGGAAACGAACTTGAAGCACTCCCTGGTGCATAAGATGGGGGAAGCTTCATCGACCTCGCATCAAAGGACTCAAAGGAGGAGTTGTACCAAGCACACGGAGTTGTGGATAGCTTCATCGACCTCGCGCCGACGGAGGCTAAATTAAAACAGACACGGGATTTTTATATCTCATCCCTTTGAAACGTCCAACGTAGGTGTCCAAAGAATCATTTACTTTCAAACTCAAAGTTCTTAGGTCACCAGTATCTGCTTCTATAGCTCCCACTTTGAATAAAGCCTCTTTTTAAAATCCAGTCACGAAATTCATCTATTATCATACATTTTCTCAAAGTCGATCTTGAGTACCCCAACTTGCTTTCTCGCCTTAGATACCCTTGAAATTTTGTGCAAGAATGTGGCACTATATTTCTTTCTTTGATAAACGAATTTGACTTATTTTATATAAGCATTGGCATTCCCTAAAACCCCAAGTGTAGCCCGAGCTATATGGCTCTCGTTCTTTTCAAAATATTCAAATCTGCACTTTTGTGTTTCCAAAAATTCGAAACAAAAATTCTGGTTGGAGATAATGTTGAGATATATAGTCGTCCAAATTCTCAATGTAAAATTCATTATATTTCGGCCAGAGCAAAAAAGAAAAATCTAGCAAAGTTTTCAAATTTTTGAAACTTGACATTGTTCATCATTTAGAGAACTGCGGATTTGTCCTTTTCGCCCAGGCCAAATACTACGAATTTTTCATTAAGATTTTGCGCAACTATAGATCTCAACATTATCTCCACCCAAATTTTTTGTTTCGATTTTTTGGAAACACAAAAGCACATATTTCATTTTTTTAAAACGGGAGCCATATAGATCGGCGTACATATCACCGTACTTGGCATTCCATGCTTTGCTCTATTAGTGAGATAGACATGCCTATATTCTGTACTACATCGGCACCTTTAGGAATCAATGTTATTATTCCATAATTAATCCTGCTTAGATTTATTTAATATTTTTGATAATTTGCCAACATGTCTTTATAGAATTCAAACGAAATCCATCGGAGCTAGCGGATTTTCTCTATCTACACATTGAGAATGACACGTGACCGGCACATGCACTTCTATTAAGAGATTACACCTTCCAGACAATCTAACATATCACACCTCTGGTGCAGGTAGTTCCCCCGTCCCATGTGGAAATGCAAAGTTAACTACCTAAATGACTTAGGGGACTCGACATCTTGCACCTCGATAAATTCGTGCGTGCCTTACGTCTTCGCTATCCATGACATGAGTGGACTACTCCAGGTATTAAGCTTTGGGTGGGGCTCGGGGCCCCACATTCAGGATGGAAATGGCACCTAGATTTTTGGCACCCTTTCCAGCTCGATGGTTGCTCCCGCAAGATCATCGACATTAAATTTTCTCTATTTCTAATAGGATAAAATAAAAAATCTCTCAAGCTCTTTTTAATTTGGAATGGGTGGACCAATTGACTACTCTCAGGGCCGCTCGGTCAACAGCTTTCCTAGTTCACGTCCCTTTGGTCAAAGCTTGCTGATTTTGCTCTCTCTTGCAGAGTAATGTCGTCTCTTGGCTTTTCTTTCCCTCCTAAATATACTCGATGATTGTGAACAGGGTAGTAGCCCAGTGGTTAGGGATGCAGTGGCGCACCTAGCAATCAGAGTTCGACTCCCGTCGGGAGCGAAAATTGTGGAATTGTCACAAGGGTGGGCTTCTATCTATTAAAATACCACCAAGGGCTAGTCCTGGTTGGGTTTTTTTTTTTTTAAATCTACTCCATTGGCTCTGTTCATGCCATTCACCTGTTTCTGCCCCATCTTTTTTTTTTTTGAATTAAAAGGGTTTTACCCCGATTTCCCTTAATAGAAACCAGATTACATAGTCCACCAAAAACGCAGCACCACCATTACAGTTTGCGAGCCCTGCATCCAGCAACAAGTTCTAGTAGCAAAAAGCTCTCAAGAGCAGCCTTAAAGCTAGATAACTAGGCTAAAAGAACTACTGCAAAAGAAGCAACTGCTCCAGCACATCTTCAGAATGTTCCCAGAATCCACCCTTTTTATTCTGAATTTTCCTAGCCTTCATCCATTGTCTAGTCTTGGTCTCCAGGTAGCCCATCCACGCGCTGTCCTGAAGACTTCATCCGCGACTCGCGCCAGCAGCCTTGCGCCCCGTTGCAGCTCCAGTTTTGCGTCCTCCGATACCTGCAAGTTCGCCCACCAATCAATCCAATAACAGATACGTTGAATCACCTCAATCGGCTCCGAAGGCCACTTGTTTTCAAAACATGCTAGGTTCCTAGTTTTCCATAGCCCCCAGAAGACAGCAGCCATACCCACAGTCATCAGTTTTTTCGACCCTTCATCAAATCTATCCAGGAAGCTAGTGAAACACTGCTGAGCATCCACAAACTGGTAATCAAAACCAGTGGCAACTGTGACAATGTTCCACACATACCTAGCTAATGGACATCTTAAGAAAAGATGGTCAATGGATTCATCTTGTCCACAAAAGAGACAATTTTTGGTACATGACCCTCCTCTCTTTAGTAATACATCTCTGGTTAAAATACTTTTCCTTAGAATCAACCACAGAAAGGTTTTGATCCTCAGGGGCAGTTTAACCTTCCACAGGAACTTATAAGGCACACTTTCTGAAACCTGCATAGCCAAATAGAAGGATTTGACAGAAAAGGTCTTGGTGGCCGAAAGCAACCAAACCAACTTGTCTTCCTCTATATTTAACACTACGTTTTCGCACAGTGCCCTCAATTTCCTCCACTCCACTACTTTATCTCCTGTAATGGTCCTTCTAAAAGATAGTGAGCATAAGCCACCAGCAAAGGCATCTTTAACAGTTATATTATGGTTTTTAGAAACAGCATAGAGTCTAGGAAATTGAGAGGCAAAGCAAATATCTGTGATCCAAAGATCTTCCCAGAATCTTGTTTTTGCCCCATTTCCAACTGCAAATCGACAGCATGATAAGAACAAAGGTTTGATTTCCATAAGTCCTTGCCAGAAGTGGGAATCACCTTTTTCCTGGGAGCATGCTCCCAGTGTGGTTTTCCGCAGATATTTATTATGAAGAATTGTTTGCCACATTCCATTTTCATTAAAAAGCTTCCATAACCACTTGCCTAAAAGAGCCACATTCATAATCTCCAAGTCAACAATCCCTAATCCCCCTTGATCTTTTGGTAAGCACACTGTTTTCCATTTCACTAAGTGATATTTCTTTTTCCCAATGAAGTTACTCCATAAAAAGCTCGACCTAATCTTATCAAACTTTTTTCTAGGGCCCACTGGGATCCTATAAAAAGATGACATATAGAGTAGTATGCTAGATAAAGAAGTATCTATCAACAAGGATCGTCCAGCTATCGACATGTTTTTGCCATCCCAGCATCCAAGTTTCCTCATCAGTTTATCCCCCAATGGATCCCATTCACTGTTATTCAACCTGGTTTCATCAACAGGTATCCCCAAGTATCTCATCGGCAATTTCCCGACCTTACACGTTAAAATTTCTTCAAATTGAGCTTGTCTGTTTTGATCCATGCCGAGACAATAAACCTCACTTTTATGAAAGTTTATTTTCAGCCCCGACATTTGTTCAAACGGACATAGGATAAATTTGAGATTTCGGGCTTGTTCTAAATCATCCTGTAATAATAGGATCGTGTCGTCTGCATATTGCAGAATCGACACACCCTTATTTACCAGGTGACAGGACAATCCCGTAACCACATTATTTGTAGTTGCTCTATCCAGTAAAATTGCTAACACATCCGCTGCTAGGTCAAAGAGAATAGGAGAGAGAGGGTCGCCTTGCCGCAATCCTTGGTATGTATTAAAGTAGCTACCTTCCTCTCCATTCACCTTGACACCCACTTTTCCCCCAGAAACTATTTTCATCACCATGTCATTAAACTTGCACGGAAACCCTTTCATTACTAGAACTTGTAGCAAGAAAGGCCATTTGATCTTGTCAAAGGCCTTCTCAAAGTCTATCTTGAAAAGGACCCCTGGTGTTTTCCTAACATGCAGGTCATTCAAGACTTCATGTAGAATTACCACCCCTTCCATTATATATCTGTTTTTAATGAAAGCCGTTTGAGTGATTTTTATAACCTTTGGTACAACCAGAGTTAGCCTATTAACAATCATTTTTGTAATAATTTTGAAGACAACATTCAAAAGACAGATAGGTCTGTACTTTTGAATCTTGTCTGCATCCACTCCTTTTGGTACCAAGGTGATCATGCCGTAGTTAATTCTGTCAATGTTAATTTTGTTATCGAAGAAATCATTCACTAAGGAAAATAGTTCACTGTGGACTATATTCCAAAAAAATTGATAGAAATCTGCATTAAAACCATCCGGGCCAGCCGCTTTGTTTTTTTCCATACCAAAAACTGCAGTTTTGAGTTCTTCAAAGGTGAAGCGTTTAATCAACTTCTCACTTTCTTCAGATGTAATTTTCTCTACTCCTGAGGTATCTAAACGAATTTGAGTATGATCAGGACGACCAAAGAGTTTCTTATAAAAGCATGTAATATACTTTTTCAGATTCTCCTGTCCCTCAATCACCCCTTCCTCCTGGTGTAAAGTAACTATTCTGTTTCTCCTCCTTCTTCCATTTGCCTTAGAATGATAATATCTCGTATTACTATCTCCTTCCATTAATTCCTTTTCCCTCGATCTCTGAAGCCATTTCACTTCTTCCTCTTTTAGAATTTTGTTGAGATCATTTCGGTACTGTTGTAGACGAGTCCAGTCGTCTAGTAACAGTCCGTGTATCTCACTTTTTTTATCCATTTGATCAATGTCAGTTATTAGTTTCTTCCTGGCTTTTTTATTGGCGCTTTCACAATTAATGTTCCAGCCCTTCAAAGCCTTCCTAAGGTTTCCAAATCTATTCTGCCATCTATCCATACTTGAACTCCCTCTGACATATTGACCCCAAACCCTGGCTACAATTTTTTCTAGATCCTCTCTAAGAAACCAGCAGTTCTCGAACTTAAAACTTCTCTGAATTTTAACCCCTTCTCCTGTTGAGAGCAACAGGGGAACATGGTCAGAGAGATCTCTCGTTAGAGCTGTTACAGTTACTAGAGGGAAGATTTCCTCCCAAGATGGGGAGACCAGCACACGGTCAAGCAATGCAAAAGTGGGATCCTCTTGATTGTTTGACCATGTGTATTGCCGCCCACTCAGCTGAATCTCCATTAGTTCCCCTTGCGAAATAATTGAGTTAAATAACACACTCCATCTATTAAATCCGCCTAGTTTGTTCCTATCACTAGCTCGTCTAGTAAGATTAAAGTCACCTGCTATACAGATAGGGATCAGTGAATGTTTGATGATATGAACCAGCTCAACTAGAAATTTCGCTTTCCCAGTAGGCTGTGCATCACCATATACTATCACTAGATTCCAAGTTACATTTTCGATTTTACTATGAACCAGGAATTTAATGAAGTATTCCCCTGATTCCTTCCCAAGAACATCCATAGTATCAGTATTAACACCCAATAAAATACCCCCAGATCGACCTCTGGAAGGTGTCCAAGACCAATCAAAAGGAATTTCTCCACCTAAAGAAAGTAAGGTTGATTCGGAGAAATCCTGTCGCATTGTTTCTTGTAAACCTATGAAGTCAAGTTTATATTTACCAGCCGATTCATTAATGTAATCTCGTTTCCTTTTATCTCCAACTCCCCTAGAGTCCCAAATAAAACCGTTTAACATTTCTTCTTTTTTCGTTCCCCGCGTCTCCTAACCACCGTTCTAACAGGTGATTTAACATCATAAACCTCAATTGAGTGTTTATTTGTTACCCCCCTATTAGGACTGATCATTTGACCTCCCAGGAAATTACATTGTTCCATTTCATTTTCTATCCCTTCTTTGTTCATGGCAATAAGATCCTGCAATATACCATCTATATCACTTGGATTTAGATGTACATCCTCAGTTTCTGTATTGCTAGCTATGTGTTTTGCTTTCTCACCAAACATGGATACTCTAGCTTGCTCTTGCAGCCTTACTAGATTCAAGTTATGTTCTATCATATCCACAGAAGTTCCAAGATCTACTCCTATCAATCTAGCAATTTCTAGCAAAGTATGATCATCTGAATTTAAAACTGTGGGAATATCCAAGCTGTTACCTTCACCCTTGTCCATGTTCTTTTCTTTAATATTCTTGGCTAGGTCCATCACCGGCATGTCTTCTGGATTCTTCGATGCAAGCCTATCACTGTACCTCAAGCTCGTCACCGGCATGTTTCTGCCCCATCTACTCCATCATGAATGACGTCGTTTGAACGATTTGGGCTCCCCCAAATACAAGTTCTTCGCTTGCTTGGTTATTCAAACGTAGTGCGGGTGGCCGAACGGCTAGGTATGCCTCTTTGCAGGCAATGTTTGAATTTCAGGATTTCACCTTCTCTTCCATTGCTACTATTCCGTTAGGATATGGAACGCCATTCTCCTTTGGATGCGACTGCATCTTTCTCCCTCGGACTTATGGGAGGACCTTTTGGACGTTGGATCTTGTTGGTCAACACCCGTCTTGCACCTCCTCCTCCCTAGAAAAGCAATGGGCTCCATTATCATACTCCTCAGCTAGAGAATTTGGAATGAATGTAACGCTAGGATCTTCCGTTCTGTCTCCCACATGTCTTCTGGTCTTGTCGCGGACATCAAGGCAGAAGCTAAGTTTTGAATCATTGCGGGCGCGAAATGCTTTGGAATTTTTATCCCAGTAGAGTAATCATATTTAACACTAGTAGAAAAGGGGCCTTTCGTCCACCACCATATTTGTCTTTAGTCCCGGTTGTGTCTCAAACCGGGACTAAAGGGTCCATTTGTCCCGGTTCGTGGCTGCCAGGGCGTCCGCGGGCTTTGGTCCCGGTTCGGTTGGGACTTTTAGTCCCGGTTCGTGGCTGGAACCGGGACTAAAGAAGCGAGCCCCTTTAGTCCCGGTTGGTGTCTCAAACCGGGACTAAAGATACACCCTTTAGTCCCGGTTTGAGACACCAACCGGGACTAAAAAAAAATTCGAATTTTTTCCCAACAGTTCTGCCGCGGTTTCAGATGGCCGCTATTTCTGCATACGATGTCGGAAAAAAAGGTATAATATATCAAAATGATCGGCAAAAAATTAGCATTCCGAATTCAACAGCTTAAGGCCGTTTGGAATTTTTTTAGAATTTTGAAATTCGAAAAGAGTCAAAATTCAGATTTTAAAATTTTAGAAAAAATTCAAAAAATAAAATGATGTCATATTTGGATTCCTCACATTTTTCTGATAATAATGGATATATTATTTGTCGATTTTCGATTTACAGATTTAAAGATATGAATTATGCCATATTAAATGAATAAATGCCAAAAAAGTAATAAAATATTATTATTACTTATTTTATTTTGATTGTAATTCAAATATTATTATTACTTATTCATTATTGTTTACTTAAATAATTATTTGTGGTTCCAAAAATAAAGAAGTGTGACACAATCGTATAAGAGTTAATAGAATTGATATGGTAGTATTGACAACAAGGAACAACAATATTCGCAGGACCACCGCAGGATGGAACTGAGAAGTTAAGCGTGCTGAGGGTGGAGTAGTGTGAGGATGGGTGACCGACCGGGAAGTTTGACCAAGACTGGAGACTAGAATCTGACTAAAGATTAAATGTAATTAGTGCTAAAAAATGTCCAAGTGAGAGATTAATGGGTCAAACATTCGAAAATAAAAAATTCAAAAAAAAAATCATATTTTTTTTGTGCCCGAGCCGGGTGCCCAGGTGCAGACCCTTTAGTCCCGGTTTGGTATGACCAACCCGGGACTAAAGGGGAAGACCTTTAGTCCCGCTTCTTTAGTCTCGGTTGGTCAAACCGGGACTAAAGGGCCTCCCCACCCGGGACAACAGGGCCATTTTCTAGTAGTGTAAGTTTTATATGTTTGGCACTCATGGTGCATGAGTTGCTAGAATGATTTAGCATCGACCCTGTATTAGAATTTGTTCTCTCCTTCTTAATTAATGAAATGGCGAGAGCCTTTGCCACCTTCAAAAAAATGAATCGCGACAGCCAACGTTAAACATACGTATGCGGCTTGAGTACGAAGAGCTCATCGTCTTTCACGAATTTCTCCAAGTTCAGTGCACCAGTACAGATGCATAAGTATGGTTTTGTCCCCTAACCCTGAGTCCCTGTCTAGAGAATGACTCCAGGCCGACAACGTTTAACATACGTACAGTACACTGATTGGGTACGATATAGTATTAATTTTCCCAAGTTCAGGACACCAGTACAGATGCACATATAAGCATCAGATCGAGCTTGTGATGATACACTAAGCTGGTTCACAATAACATTCATCGGCAGAGCGAGCTCCACTAGACATTTGTTTAACATGGCAAATCTCATGAAGGAACTCGTGCTAGAGACGCCTCCGCGGGCATGGTTGCTGTTTCTCTTCCCCTCCTCTTCTTGTTCGTGCGTTACTGGTTTAGTGCAAAGACAGGGCAAAAGCCGCCGTCAGAGAACCGTCTCCCGCCTTCGCCACCGGCACTGCCCATCATCGGGCACCTGCACCTCGTCGGCTCCCTCCCGCACGTCGCCCTCTGTAGCCTCGCCAGGAAGCACGGTCCGGACGTGATGCTCCTCTGCCTCGGCGCGGTGCCGACGCTCGTCGTGTCGTCGCCGCGTGCGGCGGAGGCGGTGCTGCGCACGCACGACCACGTCATGGCGTCGCGGCCCCCCTCCATGGTCTCCGACACCATCCTGTATGGCTCGTCCTGTAGAAGGATAGAGAGGGATTGGTGGAATCGTTATTTATTGCTTGAGCCCCCTGGGCATATATATAGGAGTACAATGATCTACTTGGAGTACAAGGCAAGGTAGAATAGAATCCTACTCTATCTCATATTTCCTAAATAACCATGATACTCAACATCCCCCCGCAGTCACAACGTAGCGACGCAGACGGTGAGACTGGAGAAGAATCCGAAGACGGAGCCGACGGACATCCCCACCATAGTCGTAGCGGTCGACGCATCGCGGAAGTTGTGGCTGGAGTGGTAGCCGATGAGGTTCCCAAGCAGGCGGTAACCCTTTTGTGCCGAAGTCGAGGTAGCCGAGAGCGTAGGGTGGTGTAGCCGTGGTCGAGGTAGCCGAGAGCGTAGGGTGGTGTAGCCGTGGTCGATGTCGAGTCGGGGTTGCCGGTGTCGAGGGAGCCGTCGTGGAGCCGCGGGCGCAAGGGTGCGCCGGTAGTCAGGGCGCAGTGGCGCTGGGTAGTAGATGATGTGGACGAGGCGTCGCGCCGGGTTCAAAAAGCCTGGGGACACGTCGTGGACGAAGACACGCATCGGTGTTGCCGACACCGAGCATGCGTAGGGGCGGTGAGAGGATGCGGCGTGGATCAGCGAGTCACAGCGGCGCGTCGGAAGAAGCGGCATGGCTCGGCGAGCTGCAGCGGCGCGAGGATGGTAAGTTAGTCGATGTTGACGAGGCGCCGCACCAGGCTTGCCAGACCCGGGGACACATCGTAGACGAAGGCACACGGCGGTGTTGCCAGCACCGGGCATGCGTAGACGGGACCAGTACAAGCTGTACGCCATGTCGAAGGGGCCAGCAGAGGAGGACTCGACGACGGGTGCGGCGTCAATCGGCGTGGGGTAGAAGGTGCCGATGTCGCCCGCGACTCTCGGAGTAGATGAAGTGGTCGGGAAGATGACGGCGACGCTGGCGATGAGCAGGTACTGGACGAAGACGAAGATGCGATCGGCGACGGCGGCGGTAGCCTGTGAAGGGCCATGGCGGTCACGTGTAGAAGCGCGGCGACGGTGCTCGAATTAGGCGAAGAAGAACCCGACAACATGATGAAGACCAAGCGCGGACGGTGGCGTTCCCGCACCTAGGGAGGCGGCGCAGCGCATACCACGTAGAAGTCGACGCGCGGAGACGGCGTAGTGGACCGCGTGCCGCGGCGCTACGGCTCGAAGGGGCGACGCAGCGTAGGCGCGCGTATCGGGGGCGATGGCGGGGAAGACCTCGGGGAGGCGGCGTGGACCGCGTGCCGCGGCGCTACAGCCCGAAGGAGCGATGCAGCGGCGACGTGCGTGTCGGGCAGCCACGGGGACGGCCTCGGGACGGCGGCGTGGACCGCGTGCCGCAGCGATACGACCCGTAGGGGCGACGCATCGGCAGCGCGCAGGTCGAGGTAGCCGCCCTGAGAACCACGGGGAGGCGGCGCTGCGGCCTGAAGGGGCGACGCAGTGGCATCCCATTGCTCGATCGGTGGATAGGCGTTCATACTTGGACGATCTTCACGTGATCCCGCGGAGGCGCATGCGGGCGACTGATCAGGTCGGCGGCATGGCGTGGATGGGGCTGATCGCGGGCGGGCGGATGGCCAATCCGATCGCCCGCGAGGTGGATGTGCTGCTCGGTGATGAAGGCGTAGGCCGGCGCAGGCGACGTGCGGCGTCGACGCCCAAGCGTGCGGTCGGGCGACCACGGTGGAGGTGCCCAAGCGGCCGACGCAGCACCGTGCGTGAGGTGGCCACGATGGAGGCGGGGTGGCGGAGGCGTCCAAGCAGAAGACGGCGTCAATGGTCGACGCGGGCGAGGCGCGATGCTGGCGCCGAGCGGGCAGCCGGGCGACCGCGGCGAATGGCCCGAGCGGCCGATGGAGCGTCGTGCATGAGGCGACTATGGTGGCGGCGAGGAGCGGAGGAGTCCCGATCGGAGCAGGGGCGGCGACAGCCGGCGAGGGCGATGGACGAGCTGAAGCGCGGAAGGCGGCCATTACGGGTCGCCGCATCGCGCGAAAACCGCCGAGGCGGCGCGCGAAGCCGCCGTGTCAGGGAAGGGCTGGTAGTCGCGCCGGTGTCGGAGTAGATGCGTGTGAGAATGACGGCGGCGGTGGGCGACGCAAACCGATCTTAGATCGGAAAACCAAAAAAGAACGCCGAACAAAGGCGACCGGCGCGAGAGAAAAACCTCGATCAAGCGATCGGGAGAAAAGACTCTAGGGCAGCCGGTCCACAGGACCGGCGGACGAACCCTAGGTACGGGCGGCGCGGCCCCCGGCGGAGATCATGGAGATCGACCTCACCGGGGGCGCACGGTGCGGAAGCGGCGGCGGCTAGGGTTTAGGATCGAAGTAAGGCTGATACCATGTAGAAGGATAGAGAGGGATTGGTGGAATCGTTATTTATTGCTTGAGCCCCTGGGCATATATATAGGAGTACAATGATCTACTTGGAGTACAAGGCAAGGTAGAATAGAATCCTACTCTATCTCATATTTCCTAAATAACCATGATACTCAACACGTCCGATGTCGCCTTCGCGCCATACGGCGACAACTGGCGGCAGGCGAGGAAGCTCCTGACCACCCATGTGCTCAGTGTTAAAAGGGTGCAGTCATTCCGCAGCGCCGCCATGGAGGAGGTAATTGTAAAGATTTTGCCCTGACAGAAATTTTAAACCAAATTTTTAAAATTTGGCGAAGACTTCTGCGTCTTAAGTTATGTTTTACTAACTCTCGGTTAACCAAGAATTGGATTAGCGCTTGGTCGATCTCCGCATAAACAAAACGAGAGGGGAAGAGTGAGGATGCGCAGCTCCTGGTAGGCGACGGTGACGAGGACAGGGTGGGAGTGGTGTGGTTTAGAGGGATAGTCAGGATGACGGTGGATCGGTGAAGGAGAAGTTTAGGGCAGGGCGGAGCGGCGAGGCGTACCACAGTTAGGTTGGTGGTGGCTACGGGCTGTTGGAGCCCCTAAAATTAATTTATACCAAAGCTAGATACTTTTATTTAAAATTAAGAATATCAATGGTAAATATTCATATGGTAAAATAAACACCCATAAATATAGGTGTATCTTATTGGGCGTTTGGCACTGCTTCTTGCAGTTGGGTACTTGGGTTAAGGCTTAGAGTTTGATCCCTACCAAATACAATTTGTTAACATACAGAAATCTGATCGAGTGGAGAGAAAATAACGGTGACTCTTCAGTAAAGAGAAAATCAACTCAAAGGTCACAATGTCATTTATTAGTAAGGGTAGAAGGGAAATGTGTTCATCGACAAATATCGTCGTTTGACGAGAAAGCATGAGAGCTATCATGGATGGCGAAGTGGTGCGAGTGGTTATAGGATTAGGGAGTATCACACCACAAACCACGGCAACAAACATATAACGCGTCGTTTGGTTAGAAATTCAAGGCACACGTCTGTTATGAAAGGACAAACATTTACAAGACGGCACCGATTTTATTGACGTGGTTTGGAGGATTTACCTACTTTTGAGGGTACTGACTATGAACACGTCTCTTCATGTACTCCCTCCGTCCCAAAATAAGTGTCTCAAGTTTGTCCAAAAGTGAATGTATCTAGACATGTTTCATGTATAGATACATCTACTTTTAAGCAAACATGAGACACTTATTTTTGGACGGAGGGAGTACTAAATTCGACACAGTACAACTTTGACAAAGCCCACAGAAATAATTAGACGCATCTCGACCACCATGCCTCGTGAGGTGACCCCTACCACTGGCGTCTAGACCGTCCCCTGGGGTGATCTTGTGTCTAACTAGCAAGATTTTATGTAGTAGCCTATTTTAATTAGCCAGTGGGTTTTACATCTGTTTAACTAAAACACCTAATCACTGCCACTTAACAAGTCTTAACTCTAGCATAACTCACATAGTCGACACATATTACAACACATGGATTGACAATTCTGTTATATTGGTATATTTGGTAGTATCCAAACATGACATCCTCATCCTAATCAACACATGAAAGATGGCGACAAGACAGAAAGGAGAGGCAAGGGCCTAGATAAGGATCTTCTGGGTAGGACGAAGGGTGGATCCTCGGTGAATGAAGAAGATAGTTAATTGATGAATAAATAGCACTTACTAATTAGGATATTTTCCATCCATTTCTAATCTTTTGTTGGTAGTCCGATATTTGTGTTTGTTAATCAGTATGTTACCATAAGGTGTATCCATTTTTGTTCAATGTGACCTTGTCGGTATTTATATGATCACAAATGAAATTCCATTTTTCCGGCTGCTAACAATTCCATAATTGTAAGCCAGCCTGATACATTAAGATGCATGCCACCACAGGTGACCATGGTGATAGCCAAGATTAACGAGGCAGCCAGAGCAGGTGATACAGTGGACATGAGCGAGCTTCTCAACTCATTTACAAATAACATGGCGTGCCGCATCGTGTCGGGAAAGTTTTCCTAAAAGAAGGACCGAACAAGCTGCTCCGGGACCTCATCAACGATAGCTCGCAGTTGCTAGGAGGGTTTAATCTCGAGGAGTACTTCCCAGCGTTGACTAGGGTAAGAGTGCTTAACAGGGCAATTTGTGCCAAGGCGAAAGTGTGAGGAATAGATGGGAATATCTCTTGGACAAGGTGATCGATGATCTTGTGAACAAGGTCGAGTCAACAATTGATTTGAAGGATGCCGATTTTGTAGATATTTTGTTGTCTATTCAATTGGAGTATGATCTCACAAGAGAGCAGATAAAAGCACTCATGGCAGTAAGTAGAAACAATACCTTCCAGATTATATGTGTTCATTTATATAGTCCTAATTAATTGTAATCTGCAGGACGTATTTTTTGGTGCAACAAGCTCGTCGTCTAACGCCCTTGAATTCACCTTGGCTGAGCTCATGAGGAGGCCATGCCTAATGGGGAAGCTACAAGCTGAGGTAAGGAGTACCGTGCCACGGGGACAAGAAATTCTCGGTCCAATCGACATGAACAAAATGGTGTACCTAAAGCGGTCTTAAAGGAGTCACTCCGGCTGCATCCTGTTGCGCCTCTCCTTGCTCCGCACCTTGCGAGAGCTAACTGCAACATCGATGGATACATGGTTCTTGCTGGGACGCGTGTCATTATCAATGCATGGGCCATTGGCAGGGACGCGGCCTCCTGGGAGGATGCACAAGAGTTCATACCTGAAAGATTTGTGGAAGGAGGCAGTGATGTCTGTGTCAACTTCACGGGAATGATTTCGGTTCTTGCCGTTCGGGGCAGGTCGAAGGATGTGCCCTGGTATAAACCTTGCAATGGCCAATGTCGAGCTTATGTTGGCAAACCTCATGTACCATTTTGACTGGGAACTGCCGATAGGGGTTGAGAGAAAAGCATTGATATGACAGAGGTGTTTGGGTTAACCGTTCGTCGGAAGAAGAAACTACTGTTAATTCCAAAAGCACGCACGTAAAAAACCACTTGTGTATCCTAAGAATAAAATCAAAGCTATGTACTTTGTATTATAGGCATGCTAATGATAATGTTAGACTCTTGGTGGTTGAATATCAGTTTGGAAAGTTTTTACTACAAACGTTGTAAACAGTCACATGATCTTCAAGACACAAGTTTGAATATTTATTTTGGTTGTTACATAGATATGACAAAATCATAATGTACATATTATGAAAATACTTTTAAAGTAAAAGCTAGCAATTTTGTGCTGCACGTTTAGTTATTCTACTCTTATGATTCAATTTCTAATATGAGAACTTACATTATAAAATCCATTGAGGCAAACATTAGGGGTGGTCGTGGATGGTTCTCATGATCGCAGAGTGAGTAATCTAAAAAAGGACCTGGAGCTAGGAGAGATGTTGGTGTAATTTTTGTTTCTGTATAGTAGTACTATGTTGGTTATGCTCAATTGTGTAAACAAAATAGAGTTCACGTTCGGCTTTAGGATCTTGAAAACTTAGTTGCATGATAAATTCAATAGCCTTATGCTGCAGTAGTAGTCTAGTAGAGCTATACTTGGTGGATAGATGTGACTCGGTTGTTTATTGGTTTCATTCAAGTAATGAAATTGAGAGCTCTGCTCCTCAATTTGAAAAAAAAAGTGCTAGTGCTAATACGTGTTTTGTTGCAACACTGAACCTTATTGTCAAGTGCTGCGTACCACCAATAGTAACTACTTCAACACATCACAATCTAAAGATTCTGCTTTTGTAGTGCTTAGTCAGCCTTTTTTAGAAGAAGAAAAAAGCCATAGACCCAACTTCAAATTAATAAAACCCCAACCAGTTCGGAGGGGACATAGGTGCTAAACAACAGCTTACAAAGAGACAAAAACTACAAAGAAACAACAGATACAAACAAGAAGCACAACTTGGATATCATGAAACCCTCTATGCAGCAGGTTCGTATAGAGCAAAGAGTGTCGATATAAGATAGCTAGTCGAGCAGGAAGAACACACCATCACCTACTCCCGACCACCACATCAAATCAGCAACCATCCCATTCCCTCATCCTGGATCAGGTACATGAACCTCATGAAATTTTGCTTCAAACATTAGGCTTTGTTTGGCTGGTTAGTCAGATTTCAAACATCACAATCCATGTAGCTTCAAAATCCAAATCAACAGGCTCCGTTCGATCATGCATCCTATCTATTGCAACCTTCTCTTTTCCTCCAGAGTAGAAATGTCAAGCGGATGCAGATTACAGGGGAGCAGATTAAATTCAATGATATGTGCATAATAATTACGAAAGTGCAGCATCTTTGTGAGGGAAAGGAGATCCATGAACCGCTCTCAGAATCAGAAGGAAAAAGATCTTCACATGACAGCTTATCAGCTTGATGCAACTCTGCAAAGAGTTGTTGCCCATAAATGTTTCCCAAAATATTAGCTCAAGATTTGGCTCATGTGGTTGTCCCAAAGATTCTGCAATTTGTTCGGTATAAGCACAGCATTGCACAGTGAAGCTGAACAGATAATTCCAGTTATGCCATAAAAGGCTTAAACCACTACTTGGAAAACCTTGTTCCAGGAATGCGAGGTTAAACCAATAAACATGATTGCTTATTTTGAAAATAAACATAACAACTAAAGCAAGCAGTAATGTATAGCAAACCCATGGGTTTCCAACATCATATAAAGTCACCAAAAATAGGAGAAGATCCATAACTGTGCATAACAACTTACTCTGCGATATGCCGGTGCCAATTCCACATGAGCTTGTCAAGCATGAAATAAGCATACACTAAGAAAACCGGAATGTAAATCCCAGACAATTGAACAAGATACCATACTAAATACTGATTGACTAGCATTGTCTTACTTAAACATTCCAGCTACAGACAGAACTAAACTGACCATGATTACATAGTAACTCTTCTCCTTTTTCAAGTGCCATACTGACCACGAAACATGCCAACATTGACAATGGCAACTTACTTCCTGCCAACCTACTTAAACAGTCCAACTGAAAGCAAAATACTTAGAGAGTCATCTTCGCAGCAAAGCCAGCAGCAGCAGGCTCATGCTACTGGATGAAAGTGTCCTCATGGCGATGGAAGTCTGCCCATAGCATGATCTGAAAAGATACAGTTGATTACCTTATAACCATGGTATAGCTCTTCATTCCTACTAACAGGTATGAAATGTCGAACATTGACACTATTTGAGTAACATCAAGCCAATTTAAAGAACTGTAAAGAACTATTTGAGTCAAACATGTTCCCTAAGAAGAGGCTGAAACAAACAAAATTAGCCAGTAGGGGCAACCAGATGCATATAAGGTCCCCCTTCCACAGTTTGACAAAATATTCAGAAGTTGTCTTTTCCTTCTCCCTTTTGCTAGCAGCAACTAGATGCATATGACATTGCAAATATTCACACATCACAATTCACAACCAAGCAGGAACGCATAATCTGTACCTGGAGTGTAGAAACTCATGTAGGGTACAACAATGACGTCATAGTTTCTTGACCTGCAGGTGTACACCTTACGGACATGGCCTGACTTGAGCTCCATGGAGAACACAGTGTTACCTGTCCTCACGAAAATGAGGCCGAGGCCGTCGGCAAAGCCAACGACCTCAGGTGGACTGGAGAGGCCACGAGTACGGAGCATCGTCTTGTGCTGTATAGCCCTGCGCTGCACCCATTTCACATGTCCGTCGGGATCAGCCTTCAGCGTCCACAGGTACAGCGTGCCGTTCCGCACGCCGGCGAACCCCAGCGTGCCATCCTCAGCTTTCACGATGACGGTGCAAGAGTAGTACTCGTGCTGGGACGGCGGCCAGACCACCGTGAGTTCCTGCGCGACGGTGTTGTACCCCACGATCTTGAAGTTGATGTGCGGATCGCAGGTGAAGTAGACTGTGTTCCCCACAAGGACGCTGGGCCGCTCGTTGACGAACGCCGGCTCCTCAATCCCAATTCGCTGGCTCCACGCACCGGTCTCAGAAGAGTAGGTGTAGGCGAACGTCATACCATGGTCGTCAGAGCCCACGAAGGCGACACTGAAGGGGCCGCCATGGCAGTCGAGGTGGTCGCAGCCGGCCGCGGCGCAGAGCACCGCCGCGTTGAAGCCGAGCGCGAAGACCGGCACTTCGGGGATCCTACACTCTTCGTCCGTGACAGGGTCCCAGACGACGAGTTGCTCGTCCCTAGTGGTTTTGAGGAGCACGCGGCCGTGGCGGGCGTCGAGCACGTTCTTGCCGGGGTAGTCGGGGTCGTCAAGGCGGAAGGAGGATGTCGGGAAGAACCGGGCCATGCCGCCGAAGTGCTCCTTCAGGTTGAGGACGAAGCCGAGCATGGGAGGTGTTCGATGGAATGCGCGGTAGCGGCGGAGGAAGGCCCGGCTGGTGAGGAGGCGACGCCATGGCTTGCAGACGAGGGCGGCGCGTGCGAGGTACGCGGGGTCGTCCGGCGGGAGGCGGAGGAGGATCTCCGGGGCCATGTCGGCGATTGTCCGGCGCGTCGGGGCCGGCGGTGTCGAGGCCGTCTCGGCGCGGGCGTGTCCATGGTCTGATGGCTGGTGCTGGTTTGCCGGAGCTAGAGGATTGGCTAGAGAACGTCGGCCGGCATTGGAGTGGAGGAAGTTGATGGTGGTGGGCGGCGTGGTAACTGCGCGGGCGAAGTGGGCGGGGCGTGCCAGGGCTTTAGAGGAAGTTGGCTCGATAACTGCGCGGGCGAAGTGGGCGGGAGGAATGGGTTGGCGAGCGATTTCAATAGCATTTGGCGCGCATACTGAAATGTTGCCGCCAACAAAATCTTTTGGAATTCTCAATAAAGAAAATCTAAGTATTTCAGTTAGCGCCTAACGAAGGTTGAAAACCCCCGGTCTCTTAATCAAAATGATGCACATAGCATTTTTATTAAATTATTCAACAAAAGACTTACAAAACAAATACATTGATCGAATCCAAAGCCATCTCGCTACTACCCTTACAAGCTTCATGATGACGGTGGTCGTCATATGCCCTGACCTCACACCGACCCACACCATTTAAACAAGAGGCCTCACCAAGCTGCATAACAAACAAGCACAAACCGGTCGAGCAGACTCTCGGCACGCACCGTATGTGTACGTTCTAGAAAATGGCACCGCCATCTTCTGCCAAACCATCTTCAGGAGGGATCGACACATTTATCTTGCCTTGCCTGACGTCGAGCTGCCACAACACGCGTCCATCACCGAGACCCCGTTGCGCCATGCCGTCGAGACTACTCGTTGTCGACGCGGATGCCACGTCGCTCCACCTCTTGACGCTTCCAGCAAGCATCTGCTCCAAAGCAATGCCCTCAAGAGCTAGGGAGAACGTCACCGATAGCACCGATTTCATCCGATCCGGAGATCCAGATCTAGGTTTACGTCGGAGCAGCCCGAGCGAAGGGATGGTGACTGCAACGATGATGCCTTTAACAATGTAACGCGGCGCATATACGCCGCCATCGCCCGCCGTGACCGAAGTCGGAGCTTAGTTTTTCATCGGCAGCCACGCCTTCCCCACTCATAGTCGGCTTAATCATCGCCGGTTCGGGCAGATAAGCTCCACGCCAGCCCCAACCGTGCCGCCGAACGGCCACAGGCCACGCCGACGACGGATCTGGGCTGGAGCCAGATCCGCTGCTTGCCGCCACCAACCATCATCAAAGCAGAGAAGCTCGTCGGAGCCCGCTCACACCGCATGGCCATGGAGTCTCCGGACGCACAGTCAGGGGTCGCCGTGTTGATCGTCTCGCATGATCTCCCACAAGCACCGCCCCATCGCCTCATGGGGACATCGTCGCGCATACGCCTTTAGCACAAGGCCAGCCACCATCACGGCCAACGACGGCGGCAGCGGCTGAATGGAGATGCCGAGATCATGGGCTTGGCGGCGCTAGGGGTTAGGGGCCTTGGAGATGCCTTGGGGAGCGACACGAGAGGCTTTTACATCTAAAACTAGGAAGCATCAGTACAAGAAATGAAAGAGACCTCAAATTGCGGGGAGAATTTCACTTCCCCGCCTCTCCACCAGCCAGAGATGCACACTTGCATGAGTATCGGGAATGTCTGATCCTCAAGCATAAATGGCAACCTAAATTCGCGTCCAGGAGGATTTGAACTGTTGTGTTGGCTTTGTACATCCATTCCCCCCGGCCGACCAGTCAGGGGCAGACCCAATTAGAATCTAGTGGGGGTCTTGGCCCCCACTCAAAAGAAAATTATTCAAAATATGTGTATTTATACAAGAGATGCCCCAGTCACATAGTGTGCCCCCTCTCAAAAAATAACGGGGTCCACTTCTGCAACCAGTTGGCTTTACTGGTATTACAAGATGTTCCTGCAAATGTCACACCATTTGTTTATTTCATATGACTTCCTTGGACCTTTATGAAAAAGAAAGTTGATAGCTCCAAAGGTGGTGTGTGTGAAAATTTTCCGTAAACTTCTTAGGACCTTCTTCAAATTTACAAAAATCCTAAGATCCATGTCGCAATTTCCGGTGCCATGTATAATAGAAAAACAAAATCAACAAGTGAGACATAGATTGTCCGTTCTTGGTCTGTTCATTCAGCTTCGTGGTGAATATGGAAAATTGCCCGGTTGGATGGTTAGACTTATATGAAACCTATGTGTGTGTTCCTCTTTTGATGCATCTCGCCACCTCAACTCCTCAATTCAAACTCTAAATTTCCCCTTCTCCTAAAAGGGATTTGAAGTTCTAATTTTGTTTCAAAAATACGTCCAGTATTTAACTGACAATTTGGTTACACGACGAGTCATGAGAAGAAACATACAAATTGACAAGCCGTTGTGTTTCCTTAGTTAAGCAAACTAATCCTAAGTATATAAAAGGTGGAATATTTCGCGAATTGTGGGAGGCCCTGGCACTGTAGCAGCTACAGGCAGATACAGTGTTGAACAGTGCAGCGATCCGCGCCGTCGCGCGGCGATCGGACGGCCCGCACGGACCCGCGCTTGCCATTTTGCAAAAAGACCCCTCACTGCCGAGAAATTGCTCCGCGGTCCACAGTTTTGCGAGGAAAAGGGCCTAAACACAATTACGGAGAAATGCACGGACTTTTCTGTAAAACGTACGCAGAATCCCCTCTCTCCCTTTCTTCTCCCGCGCGACGCTCCGGTCGCCGACGGCGCCGACGCCTCGCGCCGCCGCGCTACTCTCCGCCGCCCAAATCGAGGGCCACAGGCGGCTCCGCCGTCCTCGCCTCCACCGCCTCGCCGACGGACGCGTGCCGGGACGCCGCGGAGGCGCCGGATTCGTCGCCGCCGCGCTCGCGTCCTTCCGCCGCTTTTCGACGCCGTAGGGGCCGCCCCGGCGACCAAAACGGGGCGGCGCCGCCACCCCTCGCTTGCCCGCGTCCGCGCGCGTCGGACGCGCATCCGCGCGCGTGCCAGAACGCCGGCGTGCGCCTCCGGTGAGCTCCGCGCCGCCGCGGCGGACCCGGCCGCCGATGACGTCGGGATGATGTCCCAGCGGGCCAGATGGGCCGCTACGTGGGCCGGGCTGGCTGCTGGCCCGCTGCGTCCGGACTTTTTTTTTTCTTTTTGGCTTTTCCTTTTCCCTTTTCCTGATTTCCAATTTTTCCAAAATTTCCAAATACTAATTATTTACAGATGTGAATCCCAAAAAAAAAATACAGATGAGAAAAACATGCCAGTCCTAACACCAACATTTGCGACGACGACTATTTATAGCATTTGAACAAATTTCAAATCCAAATATTCTAAAATTTTCGATTCCTTTCAGACCTGGGCATTTGAAAACCATAAAAAAAAAACACATGCAAACCACTCATAACGATTTCGAATTTTGGACAATTTGGAAACGTCAACTTTTCCTTCCTAACTCCGATGCATTCAAATGGAGGCAACATTTGCATGCCGACGTTTTCAAATTCTCAAATTCGAATTTTCCCTCCCAACCATATTTCCAATTGTGACAAACATTTCAACATTACCACACAAAAATAAGCGTTCACTACTTACAACATATGACTAACTTTGAAATTTGAATACTTCAAAAATTTCCACTTGCTTACTACTTATAACACATGACTAACTTTGAAATTTGAATACTTCAAAATTTTCCACCTGCTTCGAAATCTGACAATTCAAAAGTCCCTCCGAACGATATTTCCAATTGTAACAAACATTTCAACATTACCACACAAAATAATCGTTGACTACTTATAACATATGTCCACCTTTGAAATTTGAATACTTCGAAAATTTCCACTTGCTTCGAAATCTGACAATTCAAAAGACGTTCCAAATGATGCTATTGTCTATTTCACGAAACAAATTCAAAAGACGCAAAAAACAAACACGTTTTAAATTGAAATACACTAATTGCGAAATTTAAGCTATCTCCAAAGAGTTACCATCTTTAAAACGAAAGCATTTTTCAATTTCAACGATTTACAAACTTAGCCAACTTTAGAATGCCGTCATTTTCATATCCAAATTAAAATACCCGCGCGCGGCAAAATGCCGGGCTAAAGTTACCTATTAAAATTACAAATCAAATTCTACAATAAATCATACTTTGCAGAGTTTGTAACACTTCGTACATTTTGTACACAAACATTTCTACAATATTACTAAATGCTCAATTGACTATTTATTCAACATGGCGAAATTTGTTCCTTCTAATTACGGAACAATTCAAAATTGAATTTAAACTAAGCACATTACATTAACTACAACTATCACCTTTTCTTATAATATATACAACACAATTAAAAAGAACACACAAATTATCACACTACATATTCTCACCAAACGCGCGGCGTGACGCCGCGCAAAATATAACTAGTCTAAGATAGAACACTTCCAGCAGATTCAAGTATATGGATAGCTAATAGCTGTGGTAATCTGCCATTAGACCAACCATAAAAGATAGTGCATAAAGCTTTGATCATGCTATACCCCTTATTCATAGATGAGCAATCCTTTTTTCTCGGTTTACAAGTTTGAGTTCACATGTTTGTTCCAGCTCGAAGAAACAAGAAATTGAATCAAACCAAAGTAGATGTAGGAGTAACTCATTGCATATGAGATTACCCCATTACTTTCTTTTATTGTCGGGAGCACAAATATACTTTTGGCAAAAGGAGGCGTACTAGCTTTTCATAGCAAGCTCACATTCCGAACTAAATAGTGATAAAAGATGTTATACACTGTAAACCTTATAGTGAAACCATAGTAAAACTTCACACCAACAAGCAAGCTAACAAAAATGAGAGAAACAAGCCAATAAGAACTTTTGACTCACAGATCCTATATAAAGTTGTGTTCCACAATGCCTCACTTACGCTATAAAATTACTACAATTCGCCTCCATCTGGATGGAGAAGCCCTTGCTGCAGCATATAGATTTTGTTTCATAAATTTAAACACTCCCTTTTGGTTCCTCAGCTGTAGAAGCTGCTTCCATTGCTGCAGATATACAAGAATTCAAAAATCAAATCAGCTGCTTACCAAACTCTCCCTAGTTAATACTTGCACGAAATCATTAAGAGAAGATGGACATGCTATTCGAAAAAGAAAAAAATCTCTGATATATCACTGTTCAAAATTTTCTAATAGACGTCATCATCGTAGCACATTACGATGCAAAGTGATATATCATCAAAGTGGAAATACCAACTGAAAATCACGTAGACGTAGGCGTATACAAATACCTGGAATGTAGAAGCTCATGTAGGGGTAGACCCTCTCGTACTCATCGAGCACCTTCCTGACTCGCCCTGAATTGAGTTCAATCATGTAGACGCTAGCAAGCGTGCCCACGAATATTATGTCAGTGCCCTCAGCGAAGCCGATCACACATGCAACGGGGATCCATCTATGCATGAGTCCCATATAGTATGAGTCTACGAGTTCATAATCAGGAAGCAGCGTCTTGAGATCGACCACCCTCCGCTGTGTCCATGCCTCAGGGCTGGTCTCCCTTGACCACAGAGTTAGGACTGTGCCATCCACAGCAGCGAAGCCCAGTCCACCGTCTTCCCCTGTCATGAGCTGACCACTATACATGGCCAGGCCATCGATCACCGACAAGCTGGAAGTGCTAAGGTTGTACTCGATGGTGTGATTCATAGTGCCGCGGAAGTAGAGCGCGTCTCCCACAACGACGCTAGCCGCAAAGTAGACATTGGCCTTGGGGTGATGGACAGAGGTGAGCTCGTTCCAGGAGCCAGTCTCCGACGAGTACAGGCGAGCGGACGTCACCCCGTTCTCCTTGTCAGTGGACAGGAAGGCCACACGGAAGGGGCCCTCTTCGCAGCTGCAGTGATGGCAGCCTTCGGTGGCGCAGAGCACCGCCGCGGTGTAGTCCATGTAGTCCTCCGGCTTCAGTGAGGGCTGGGGAAGAAGAAGGGCGTCGTCCATCATGGGGTCCCAGACGACGAGGTCCAAGGTCCCCTCGATGTCCGGGTTCGTTGTGACGAAGAGGGCGCGGCCATGGCGGCAGTCGGCAATGAGCCAATCGGGACGGTCGGGCTCGGCAGGGCGGAAGATGGAGGTGGGGACGAACCGCGAGTAGTAAGGTTTATACTGGCCTCGCAGGATTCGCAGGAAGCCCAACAGGTGAGGTCTGCGGTGGAACTCGCGGTAGCGGCGGCGGAAGACGGACCCGGCGAGGAGGCGGCGCCAGGGCTTGCACACGAGTGATGCGCGCACGAGGCTCGCTGGATCTTCCGGAGGGAGCCGGACGAGGATCTGCTCGACAAGGTCGTCCACCAGCGACGGCGCCGACATGGTCGCAGATATTCTTGGTGCGGTGGGAGCGCGAGAACCGGGGTTTAATATTCCACAAGGCATTCAATAGGTGGCACAAAATCTTGCACAATCGTACATTACCATAGCTAGCAGACGATGATTGCCTCGTAATATTCTGTCAAAATACCAAAACCACCGAAATTTTCTTTTACCAACATAGAATTTGTTATCTTGCATATGTTTCGGGGAGTCACCATGAAAGAATGCAACTCATCTATACGTGACATGCTTTGGTTGCACGGCTGTGCCAAATATGTCAATGACTCTTGTGCCTCCTTCATTTTCTTGACTAGATGATATTTGTGTATCTATGTACTACTCTTACGCCGAAAAACTGTCCGGCATCCCCTTATCCGTCCCCAACTTTCGGGGTCGGCTTGGGGGGCTGGACAAGTTCAGACATGGCCGCCACACATATTACGAGAAACGACCCGAACATTTGCACATGCCCTTCTTTTATCATGTTCCCATCTTCCTCCACCCCACACTGAATTGCGTCATCGCCGTCAATTGTTCGCCAAGTCCCAAGACCAGGCCGACTCCCCGTCGCTCTCCGTCCTCATTTTGCGCCGCCTTTGCGAACTGCCTCTCTCGACAACTCGTTCAATCGGAGGTCGAGACTTTCCCCCGCTCCGAACGCAAGGTGTTCGGTTGTTTGCCCAGTAGGTAATTTCATTGTACATTCTTTCCCTAGGTAAATATGATAGAATGTTTCATAATTTCACTGCTTCATTGTTTAATTCATAAACTATTGATAGCGACAATGATGGAAGAGGAGGCCAATACCGCAACCGATGCCGATGAGCAATAGAGCATCATTGCCATTCTTTTCTAGTTATGCAAGCAATGAGCTGAATGCCCCTCCCAAACACGGAGGATCGAAAGCTAGGCGACAAGCCAATAAGAACGGTCAAAAGGATGTGGGGTCATGTGCGACTATTTTACTAACAATCAAACTCATGACCCGATTCCATTTCAACGGTGCTTAAGATGAAAAGGATATTTTCTGTGTATTGTGTATGGTGTTCGGAAGTATGATTACTACTTCCAACTGAAACAAGATTGCACCGAGCTGATTGGATTGTCATCTATTTATAAGCATTGCTGGTATGCGGTGTCTTGCATATGGAGCTATTGTAGATACTTTGGACGACTACCTTTGTATGTCTGATTCCACATGCAATGAAGCCATGACATGTTATGTGCAGCGGTGAAGGTGTTTGGACCGATCTATCTAATATCAGCACCAAATGCATCAGACACAACTCGACTCACGACGGAAGGTGCAGCGAGAGAATTTCATGTGATACTTGTATGCATCGATTACATGCATTGAGAATGGAAAAATTGTCCATTCTATTGGCAAGTGATCTAAAAAGGTCATGTTGGAGCGTGCAATGTCATACTTTAAGTTGTGGCAAATTATGATATGTGGATTTGACACTTTTTTTCAATGGCCAGTTCTCGCAATGACATCAAGTAAAGCTCTCCAGTATTTGCAAGACTTGTTGAAGGATTTCCCAGAGTGCAACTGTGAGATCAATGGTCAATAATACACCAAGGGGTACTACTACTACCTAGTTGATGACATGTATCCTCAATGGTCGACATTTGTGAAAACAATCCGCAACCCTTTAGGTAACAAGGAATCTCATTTTGTTGGGCAACAAGAGAGTTGTAAGAAGGACGTGGAGCGGTCATTTGATATGCTCCAAAATCGTTTTTCTATTGTCCGGTACCCTGCTCAGACATGGTCACTAGGGCCCTCTTGCGGAGCCACAACAGGGCGCCCTGGTCGTCGCATTTGTTGAATTTCTCGCCATACATAAGGAAATTCATGATGAAGACGTTCGTCACAAACTGCAACATGATGTAGTCGAACACTTGTAGACGCTCAAAGGAAACCAATAGTTCGCTTCATGTCGTTTCATAGAACTTGCCAAATTTTATTTTTAATTTCAGCTATTTTATTAAATATATTATTTCTATGTTTAAATTATTGTTGAACTAAACATGTGTTAAAATTACTATGCAATCTAGTTGTATCTCATTTATGAAAAATGTGAACTTATTGATGAAAATAGCAACAAAAAAAAATGGCCGAACGTTTGGGGAGCGCCGATGGGGCAGCCGTCGCATAAGTCAGACATTGTCTACCAAAGTATACAACGAATGTACTTTAACATCCCCTGCAATTTGTGCATCGGGATAGTGATTGCAGAGGTTGTGACGAAGTCAAGGAACAACTGGGATGGCAGACCCTTCATCATGATGTCAGCTAACTGTTGGGAAGATGGCACACGAAGATCCCATCTCTAACCGAGAGGCACGTTTATCGCAATGCTGAATATCGATCTCGATATGCCAAGTGCGACGATGTTGGAGAGGATTGGATGTCATGTAGACACACTAACATTGTCAAATAAATTGATTGTCGTTGTACTAAATGGTTGATGCATGGAGCTATTGAAGAAGTTGTTGCTGCCAACAACACTTGGCGACGACGTGTGCCATAGCACGGTACCCCACCTCTGCACTGGAGCATGACAATGTGCCAGAAGCTTGGAATACCATGACCAAAATTATCATCGAGGTAGGCGCAGTAATCGATGTGGAGCGACGAGTGTCAGGGAACCCTGTCCAACCGGTGTCAGAGTAGGTGGTGCGAGAACAAGTCGAGATCGAGAGTCATAAACCAATCGTGCCCTAGCTTGGCGTAGCATAGATGCCGCTTGAGCACTTGACAAGGTTGAGATGGGGCTCCTGAAATTCACGAGTGTGTAAGCTCGCATGCTGAACATCATGAGCAATGTCAGAACCCGTTAGAGTCGAAGCTGCGATACTCAGTGGGATTAACAACCAAGCTACCAGCAGAGAGTCTACATCGAGTGTCGATTGGGGCCATGCACGTGTTGCAGTCAAGCGTATCCGCCTGACCAATATCCGTATCCGTCAGATTCCAATAATTTCATATCATATCCTTCCAAATAGATGTGGATGCGGATTCAGGGCGGAAATTATTCATACCATTTATATCCCTACATCGGGCGGGATCTTGCTGTTGTGATATTAAAGGAAAATAGATTGGAGCACACGCAAGATACATCACATATGTAACAGAGGGAGAGAGAGCAACAGGTGCAATCAGCATATTAGTACAATAGAAAAAGTTTGGCCAGATTCGGAAGTACAAATTAATACACCAGTTCAGCAATAAATAGTCAAATGAACAATTTCAACTACCCATAGAAACATAGAAGGTGAGACTGGATGCCTTAACCTGTAAGTTTTCGCGCAGCTAAATATATATGGCCTTCATCATTCAAACGATGCTCTTTAGGAACACAACCACTTCCACTTAATTTCCCTCTCCTTCTGGCAACAGCACTCAATTTGACAAAACACTGAATGATGTTACACTAAGATTATGACAGTACCTCAAAGCTATCTGTGAAGTCACATGGAGTAGTCATTCCACGTTACAGGGAACGCAATCATGTGTAGAACAATATTCCAATCATGCTGGGCGATTATTCAGCCTGACCTCATGCGGGTCATTGATGCCTTCTCAGAGCTGTCGGTTCAAAACTTCCAGGTGATCAACTCAGCCAACGTTGTGCTTCTGCCAAAGAAAGATGGTGCCGACTCGGCCGCTGATTTCCGACCCATAAGCCTAATCCACATCATTCCGAAGATCATCGCCAAGGCTATGGCTCGTCGGTTAAGTCCAAAGATGAACATCTTGGTATCCCACTGTCAGAGCGCCTTCATTAAAAACAGAAGTATCCATGACAACTTCATGTACGTCAGAAACACTGCTAGAAGCCTCCACCGCGCCCATAAGCCTATGTTGCTCATCAAGCTCGACATCGCCAAGGCTTTTGATTCTATGCGCTGGGACTATCTGTTGGACGTCATGCGGCGCCGGGGCTTCCCTCCGCGGTGGAGGGCTTGGGTGTCCATCCTCTTCTCTACTGCCACATCTCGTGTTCTGCTGAACGGGATCCCTGGCCTCGAGATTATCCATGGAAGGGGGCTGAGGCAGGGAGACCCTCTCTCCCCTCTGCTTTTCAACATTGGCATTGATCCCCTCAACAGAACTCTTCAGATGGCCACTGAGCACGGTCTCCTCCTCCCCCTGCCTGACCGGCTGGCAAACTTGCGGCTCTCTCTTTATGCGGATGATGCGGCTATTTTTATAACTCCTACTGCGCATGATATCACAAACCTCGCCACTATTCTGCAAAGTTTTGGGGAGGCGACGGGGCTAGTTACAAACATTGCTAAGAGTTCCATCTCGCCAATCCGCTGTGAAGAAATCGACCTTGCCGCCATCTTGGAGGGCTTTCCGGCTGCCGTGGCGCAGTTCCCTATCAAGTACCTGGGGCTGCCTTTGTCTCTGGGCAGGCTAAGACGAACAGATATTCAGCCCTACATTGACAAGTTGGCGTCTCGTCTGCAACCTTGGAAGGGAAGATTCCTCAACCGCGCGGGATGCAATGCTCTAGTCAAATCTGTGCTCTCCTCAATGCCAATTTTTCTGCTCACTGCCATCAAAGCCGACAAAGCCATGCTTAAGGCTTTCGACAGAATAAGGAGAGGGATGCTATGGAACTGCAGCGAAATAGTCAGTGGAGGAAAATGCAAGGTCAGCTGGGACAAGGTCTGTCGGCCGAAAACCCTCGGAGGGTTGGGAATCCTCAACTTGGAGAAGTTCTCAAGGGCGCTTCGTCTAAGATGGCTATGGCACGAGTGGGCCTCTCCTGATAAGCCGTGGGTCGGTTCTGAAACGCCAAACGATGACACCGACAGGAATCTCTTCAATGCCGCTACCAGAGTCACTGTGGGAAATGGTCTCAAAGCCTCTTTCTGGGGATCCTCTTGGATTGATGGACTTCCTGCTAAAGTTATCGCCCCTGACCTCTTTCTGGCATCCAAACGCAAGAACCGAAAGGTGCATGACGCTCTCACGGACTTCAAATGGATTATGGATCTCGATGTGTCCAACTTCACGGTCAACCACATCTCTCAGTTCGTGCAATTATGGGAGCTAACTCAAGACACTACGCTCACCCCTGGCGCCGAGGACACAATCACCTGGACCCTATCCACCTCGGGCGTTTATTCGGCTAAGTCCGCTTACAAGGCGCAGTTCTTCGGTGCCTCTGCTTGCCCTTTCATGGCCGTCGTCTGGAACGCTTGGGCTCCTCCAAAGTGCTCTTTCTTTGCTTGGTTAGCCGTCCAAAACCGGTTGTGGACCTCAGACCGCCTCGCCATCAGAGGGTGGCCTCACCATGCCGTCTGTCAACTCTGCAGAAATCAGCCAGAGACGGGAAGACACCTATTGTTCGAATGTAGATACTCCAAGAGGATTTGGACCGAAGCGTCTTCGTGGCTAAAATGCCCTTCGCTAATTCAGGGCCTTGGGGTCTCCAAGCCCACTATTTTCGACTACTGGAAAGACTTGGCTGCCACTCCTTCACCTTCCCGCGAGGGCCTCAAGACGGCGATCATCCTAATCACCTGGGAAATTTGGAAGGAGCGAAACGCGAGGGTTTTCAACAACACCTTCACAATGCCCTCTGTTCTTTTCCAGCGCATCAGAAGTGAAAGCAGCAACTGGATCCTGGCGGGCGCCAAGAAGTTGGCGGAGATTTGTGAGTAGTAGGTTTTGTTTTTTTGGTGGCACCCGATGCTGCCGGTGTGGCTCTGTGCCTTTTTATTTTTGGTCTCGGCCGAACCTTTGTCTTTGCTCCTTCTATATCAATATAAAAGGCAAAGCTTTTGCCTTGTTTCAAAAAAAAAAAAAAGCGGATAGACATTCGATTTCAGATGTATGAGCTGCTGCACCCCTATATCAGACCAATGCACCCAAATATGCGCCACAAAGAAGAAATTAAACACTAAAAAGGAAGAGAAGCAAAACATGAGAACATGAAGAGAGGAATGAGCTCAGATCATGGCATGGCGAAGCCGACTATGGCCAGTGAGTGGCTATTGGTGTCACTTTATTTTGGTTTCAGTAATGAAAGCAGATCATATGGAGTAACACGTAAGATTCTAAGTTCTAACCCACATAGCTTTGATAACCCAGAATTAAAGTGAACATATGGATACATATCAGATTCTAAAGTTCATAAACTAACCAATCCATAATAGTATTGTAAGCTTCAAGTCATCCTCAACAAACTCTAGAACTTTAGACATAATCAAATAGAAGCCGAACAAATAACAATATATCTTACTAACATCCAAAAAAGATAATCACATGCACAGGCTGCCCACCAAATGGAGGAGCTCTGTGAATGGGTTTTATGTTTTAAAGGGTCAAGCAATTGAGGCTAATGGTGTTGTTGCTGTGATATGGATACTCTGGAAAAGTAGAAATGGAGCCTGCTTTAAGAGTACTTATCATGTGGATCATGTTAGTGTTATTTCCTGGATATCGCACACACTTCATTAATAATCTGGTTTGCAAGAGATAAAAAATCGCAACAGGAAACTACTCGGAGCCAAGTTGTTGTCGGTGGTCGCGAACGAAATTTCAATCGCTGCAGAGGCTGGGGTCCTGTCGTCAAGAGATTGAAGGGCCAATGAGATGGAGCGGCGGAGAAAGAAAGGAAATGCTGGGAGATTTTATAACAGATGGAGTTTCTGAGTATGTTCTGCTAGGATGATGTACCATGTTTGCATGATGTTGGTTGGATAGTAGTTGTTAGGCAATCCGATTAGGCTATATCCTTCCATATTTAGTGCCCGTATATTTGCATATAAATCGAGCCATTATGGTTAGGATTGTATTGATTTGTTTCCTTAGGTTATCTTGTAATCCATCTATAAATATGAGGTAACACGGAACCCACATTGTGTGGTCAATCATTCTCTGTTCTCGTTCTATCATGGTATCAGACAAAAGACTTTTCTTCCGCTCCCCTCCACTACCGCCGCCGCCTTAGGGTTCCGCGGCCACCAACCTCTCCCTCCTCTCCACCTGCCGCCGCCACCACCACCATGTCCGACGCCGGCCTTCTTCCCCATCCCCACGCCAACCTATGGGCTCAGGCCATGGCCATCCAAAACATCAAGAGCCTCATCCCTGTTACTCTCGATCTCAAAGCCTCGAACTTCACCAAGTGGCGGAATTTCCTCTCCATCGCCGTCAATCAGTTCGCCCTCGCCGATCACCTCACCACGGCTCTCCCTCTGGCCGACACGGAGTGGCTGCGGATGGACGCCATGGTCCTCCGCTGGCTGTACGGCTCCATCACCCCCGACATCGCCGACATGGTTATGGCCTCGGGCAACACTGCCTTCGCCGTCCTTGGCGGCATCACCGCCCTCTTCCGCGACAACCAGCAAGCCCGGGCGGGCTACCTCGGCCAGAAGTTCCGCAACATCGAGCAAGGCGACAAGAGCGTCACCGCCTACTGCCTCGAGTAGAAGACGGTCGCCGATGCCCTCGCCGACGTCAACGCTCCGGTCACCGACGACGCCCTGGTGTGGAACACCATCAAGGGCCTCCACGACGACTACAAGGAGATCGGGAACCTCGCTCCTCTTCTCAAACCCTTCCCCACTTTTCTCGAGTTTCGCAACATGTTGTTGCTGCAGGAACTTAAGCCGTCTCCCACGCGCTCGGCGTCGCCCGCGGTCTTCTACACCGCCCCTCTGCTGGGGGCCCTCGCGGCGGGCCTCCTCCTCCACCGCCCCAGCAACCTCATGCCGGGCGCCACGGCTACGGCGCCCCCAACAACTCCGGCTCCGGCCGGTACAAGGGCAAGAAGAAGTACACGGGGGGCGGTGGCGCCCCCGTCTTCCCAAGCCTGCAAAACCCATGGACGGGCGCCATCCACATGTACCCGATGGCAGGGCGTGGTGGACATGCCTTCCCCGCCGCTGGACACGGCCCGGCTTCTAGCCTCCTCGGGCCGCTCCCTACCGCTCCGCCGTCTCGACCGGCGCAGGGCTACATGGCCCTGCCAGCTCCGTCGCCAGCACCTCCATCGCCCGCGACGTTCTCCTACAGCGGCTACCCCAACTACGGCTACCCCAACTACGCCCCCTCGACACCGACATGGGATCCTTCCGCTCTTGCCGGCTACTTCAACACCATGAGCCTGCAAGCGCCTCCGGAGTGGATCATGGACACCGGCGCCTCCGCTCACATGTCTTCGTCTGCCGGTAACCTCACCTCTGTTTCCTCTACTCCTCCACATAAACACATCATCGTCGGAGATGGCTCCTCTATTCCTGTCTCACACTCCGGCCAAACCTCCTCCCCACCCCCTCTTCTCTCATAATCTCACCCTTCGTGATGTTCTTGTCACTCCTCGCATAGTTAAAAACTTAATTTCAGTTCGTCAATTTACTCGTGACAATTCTTGCTCGGTTGAATTTGACCCTTGGGGCTTTTCTGTGAAGGACCTCAGGACAGGAGCGTGATCCTCCGTTGCAGTAGTTCGGGTGACCTCTACCCGACGTCCTCCTTGCCGCACGCCAACACAGCCTTCACCGCCGACTCCACCCTTTGGCACCGACGCCTCGGCCACCCTGGTCTCGACGCTTTCCGGCGCCTCGCTCCATCGCTGTCGCTCCCTCTAAATAAAGTGCTCAAGGACCCTAGTTTATGCCATGCTTGTCAACTTGGCCGTCATGTTCGTTTACCTTTTTCTACTTCTACAACAACTACTCATCGTCCGTTTGCATTAATACATTGTGATCTTTGGACATCACCTGTCGCGAGTGTTTCTGGTTATAAATATTTCCTTGTCATTCTAGATGATTTTACTCACTACCTTTGGACGTACCCTCTCCGTAAAAAATCCGAAGCTTTTTCTATACTATCTAACTTTCGTGCCTATGTCGCTACACAATTTTCTCTCTCCCTTCAAGCGATTCAGTGCGACAACGGGCGTGAATTCGACAACCACGCTCTTCAGACCCTCTCAGCCCTACATGGGATTCAACTGCGCTTCTCGTGTCCCTACACCTCCCCCAAAACGGTAAAGCAGAACGCATCATTCGTACTGTCAATGACATTAAACGCACCCTCCTATTCCAAGCAGCATGCCTCCCACTTTTGGGTCGAAGCTCTTCATACCGCCACATATCTCCTAAACAGACTACCCACAAAAGCACTCGCCGCCCCCTGTCCTTTTTCTGCTCTTTTCTCAACACCACCAGACTACACCCTCCTCCGCACCTTCGGCTGCTTGTGCTATCCAAACCTCTCCGCCACCATGCCAAACAAATTGTCTCATCGTTCCACCGCATGTGTCCTCCTAGGTTATCCCTCTAATCATCGTGGTTACCGCTGCATGGACATTGAATCTCGTCGCATCATCATATCTCGTCACGTGATATTCGACGAAACTCGTTTCCTTTTGCACCGGATTTTTCTCTGACTAATATGCAGCAGCCAGCGTCGACGCCAGCACTGGACGACGATCCGATCGACGTCCAGCCTCGGTCCCCGTGCCTCCCATGCACGCTGGGCCGCATCGGCCTGCTGGACACCGCAGCGCGGCTTCCCCGGCCTCCTCAGCACGGACTCCTTCATCACCGCGCACGCCGGCTTCGACGCCCTCGCTGGCCTCTTCCGCGGCCACTCCGGCCCAGCAGGCCTCCGCCACTCCGGCCCAGCGGCCTCTGCCCCAGCATCGCCCGCGAGCGGCCACCATCTGCTGCCGGTCACGCGGCCTCTGGCACTGCGTCTTCTGCGAGCTCGACCACGGCTTCGTCAACTCCACCACCCTCGCCACGCCTGAGCTCCCCAGCCCCAGCTGCTCCAGCTCATCGCATGGTCACTCGGCGACAAGCCGGCAAGGTCATCGGACCTCGCGAGCGTCTCAACCTACACGCTGTCGCCGCACCTGCTCCTGCAACCGCTCCCTCGCCGATTCCGAAGTCAGTTCGTGGTGCTCTCAAAGACCCGAACTGGCTCGCGGCCATGACAGATGAGTACGGTGCTCTACTCGCCAACGACACGTGGGATCTCGTGCGTCGTCCCGCCGACGCCAACGTCGTCTCCGGGAAGTGGGTGTTCCGTCACAAGTTCAAGCCCGACGGCAGTCTCGACCGTTACAAAGCACGTTGGGTCCTTCGTGGTTTCTCTCAGGAGCACGGCATCGACTTCGACGAGACGTTTAGCCCCGTGGTTAAACAGCCACCATCCGGGTCATCCTCTCTGTCGCTCTCTCCTCCAACTGGAAGATTCGCCAACTTGATGTCAAGAACGCCTTTCTCCATGGACGTCTCAACGAGGTGGTTTTCTGTAACCAGCCCACCGGCTTCATCGACTCCGCTCGCCCTGATCATGTGTGCCGCCTCAACCGCGCACTATATGGACTGAAGCAAGCTCCTCGTGCGTGGTATCACCGCTTTGCGAGCTTCGTCACCGCCTTCGGCTTCATATGCTCCAAGTCGGATACGTCTCTCTTCACCCTGCACGGCTCCATGGGGACTGCATATCTTCTGCTCTATGTCGACGACATCATCCTTACGGCTTCTACATCGACCTGCTCGAGCGTGTTATCACCGCTCTCAGTGCCGAGTTTGCTATGACTGACATGGGTGAGCTCCATCACTTCCTTGGTCTTGCTGTTCGTCGCGACGCCAGTGGGATGTTTCTCTCGCAGACCCAGTATGCTCTCGAGATTCTCGAGCGTGCTGGCATGAGCTCCTGCCACCCCGCTTCTACACCTGTGGACACGTCGCCTAAACTAGCTGCAGCCGCCGGTTCTCCTGTTGATGATCCTTCGGAGTATCGGAGTCTGGCTGGTGCTCTTCAGTACCTGACGTTCACCCGTCCTGACATCGCCTATGCCGTCCAGCAGATATGCCTTCATATGCATGATCCCCGTGCCCAACACCTGACCCTGGTCAAGCGTGTTCTCCGCTACGTCAAGGGTACCCTGCACCACGGTCTTCAGCTCACACCCTCCTCCTTGGATCGCCTTGTTGCTTACACCGATGCCGACTGGGCTGGCTGTCCTGATACTCGCAGATCGACATCCGGCTACTGTGTGTTCCTCGGTGACAACCTGGTTTCGTGGTCCTCCAAGCGCCAGCACACCGTCTCCCGCTCGAGCGCAGAGGCGGAGTACCGAGCTGTCGCCAATGCTGTCGCTGAAGCAAGTTGGCTTCGCCAACTCCTCCAGGAGCTTCACCGACCACTCCCTGCTGCCACCGTTGTTTTCTGTGACAACGTCAGTGCCGTCTACATGTCCACGAACCCCGTCCAGCATCAGCGCACCAAGCACATCGAGATCGACCTTCACTTCGTTCGAGATCCTGTGGCTCTTGGGCAGATTCGGGTTCTTCATGTGCCCTCTTCTCGGCAGTTCGCGGACATCTTCACCAAAGGCTTGCCAGCGCCATTGTTCTTGGATTTTCGGTCCAGTCTCAGCGTCCGAGAATCTCCCGTTGCGACTGCGGGGGGCTGTTAGGCAATCCGATTAGGCTATATCCTTCCATATTTAGTGCCCGTATATTTGCATATAAATCGAGCCATTATGGTTAGGATTGTATTGATTTGTTTCCTTAGGTTATCTTGTAATCCATCTATAAATATGAGGTAACACGGAACCCACATTGTGTGGTCAATCATTCTCTGTTCTCGTTCTATCAGTAGTGATTGCTTGGTTTCTGGAGTTTTATCTGGCACCAATGGAAGACCCCTGGTGTTCATGTAAGAACTGTCGTTATCACACTTTGTTGTTGGTTTCCGGTTTTCTTAATTGAAAGCTGGGGGTTGTGCTCCTCATTCAAGAAAAAAGGGATTATCACAAAGAAGTTAGTTTTGGGACAGAAGAATTAGGTTACCTTTGACCACCATGCCTTCTCAAGTTTTGCCCGCATGGATAATCATAAAATAAGCCCTCACTGACGCATGTTGTATACGTAGGATTAAGGATGCTGCATAATAAGCTAGGTAGATGTGAGCAATCACACTGCTCTGATCTCTTTGGCTCTCGGCATCGAGGAAACGAGAACTGGACTAACTAGCAGAAAGTGTAGCTAGCTAATGTAATTCCCATTATTAAACACAAATGAGTTTCTACACATCAAATCGTTTTATTCACCACTGGATTTATTAGTCCTCCCTTTTTCTTAGCATTCATCGAACAAATTGATAGTGATTCGTTCATTTCTTTTTTAAGTTCAAAACTATGTGCTGCAAGAAGAGTTGCTCAATCGTGGGTAATTATCTCAGTGAGAAGTGAATGAATGCTCTGCGTGCACTGCTCCAATCTGACAGCAAGACTTACAGGGCAAGACAGGAGCTTGGTAAGGCTAAATTGATTATGGATCCCTCACGATCAAGTGATGCTGCAGCACATGTGCTATCCAGCTTTGTTGCATCTTTGCATTTGAAGAGGATCATATCGGCAGGATTCATCAAGATTGCAGCATGTGCCTCAAGTATACACATGAAACATGCCATCATCTTTGTTCAAAAAAAAAAAACATGCCATCATGACTTTTGCAAGGTATTAGCGGGAAATCTTTGTTTCCTGTTAAATTGGTCTCGGATAATTATACGTAATGACTGATCTTATTAATTTAGGTGAACATTTCTTTTGTGCACTAAGAAATTATGGGTGCTAATAGCCTCAAGGAAGTTGTTTGTAGCTACCTGACTGTAGGCTGCTGGTGTCTTTAATTGCACGCTTGGTGGGACATGGAAAATGGTAAATGACTAAAGGTGTAAATTTTCATTGTGGAAATTACTTGGTAAGGTAATGAGATGGCTTATGTCCGAGAACAACACAGCAATAACCATGTGTTCATTGCTTGGTAAATTTTCATTGTGGAAATTTCATTGATTAAATTGTGTATCTCAACACATGAGTATAAGAATTCGACCATGAAGTAACTATTGTGAAGTAATTTTAGGGACATCGTGCACGTTTAGATTCAATCATAAGATGTGTTCTGTAGAGCGACGTGCGTGCACGTGCAATGCTACTAGTTCAAGAAAAAAGGGATTATCACAAAGAAGTTAGTTTTGGGACAGAAGAATTAGGTTACCTTTGACCACCATGCCTTCTCAAGTTTTGCCCGCATCGATAATCATAAAATAAGCCCTCACTGACGCATGTTGTATACGTAGGATTAAGGATGCTGCATAATAAGCTAGGTAGATGTGAGCAATCACACTGCTCTGATCTCTTTGGCTCTCGGCATCGAGGAAACGAGAACTGGACTAACTAGCAGAAAGTGTAGCTAGCTAATGTAATTCCCATTATTAAACACAAATGAGTTTCTACACATCAAATCGTTTTATTCACCACTGGATTTATTAGTCCTCCCTTTTTCTTAGCATTCATCGAACAAATTGATAGTGATTCGTTCATTTCTTTTTTAAGTTCAAAACTATGTGCTGCAAGAAGAGTTGCTCTCGTCTGATAGGGCAAGATGCCCCTCTGCACTCATCTTGGTTTGCCCTTGCGTACAAGGAAACTAAGGAAATCAGACACCAACCAATGGTAGAGCTATGGTTGGCTGACAGGCCCAGGCTTGATGACTCACATTTTACTATTTACAGAGACAGAGAGTCATAGACTGAATTATCATCACAATGTTTAAAAGGAAAAACTTACTATGCACTATGCACACATTTTGGACGGTAACCAGATGAACTTCTTACCTTAATGCAATGCAGACAAGCAGCTCACATAGCGAACCGATGTCAGTCCCCAATCCCAGCTTGTTGGAGATTTCTTCAGTTTTGATGTATTTGACTGAAGCTGTGCATACAAAAGTGACCATAACTTCAAAAAATTCAATTCCAAGTAAGCGTATGCCCTAATAGTCCTAAAAGACCATTCTAGTCACCCTAAGGAACAAAACTGGACCGTACAAGACAATTTTTCATGAAAATAAGGCAGATTAAGTATATTTTGACTTGCAAGTGCCAAACTAAGACGAAATTTAGACAGCAAGCAAAGATCTTGTGCCAGTTGAGGATCTGCTCAACTTTGATAAAATATTAACTACGAACCAAACTGCTACATTTTTTGGTCTAAGACTATAAGCAGGGCAAAGCCACCAATTTCATTAAGGAAATGCAAAGTCCATTGCAAGATAACGCAGACACTCAACATGACGAACTTATCAAACTGCATCAAACTTGTTCAGAAAAGCTAACAACATGGAGGTACCACCAAAAGGACCTAGCTACTATTGAAATATATAGTTCATTACGACATCACAAGAGCTTTAATTGTCTCCAGGAAATCATCCCTGCCATTGATGATCTGCACGATTGGGGGCTCACACTTCATAGCGGTTTATTGTGCCCTTTCGTTGAAGAACTTATCACGGCACATTGTCCTGCAATGCTTAGGTTTCGTCAGTGTCTTTACAAATGTTATGTTCGAACGGAGATAACACAACACAATACTGTCCATAGTAGCTAGAGTCGTTTGCAAGATGACATCTAAAAGCTGGTAGTAAATAAGGGATTAGAGGAGAGATACCTGGTGGACTGTAGAAGCTCATGAAAGGAAAGATTTCTTTAAGGTCTAGTCTGTCCCGCAACTTCTTTGACCGCACCAACTTGAGATCAATGATGTAGAGCCCAAGAGCCGTGGTGGCGAAGATCATATCAGCACCCTCGATGGAGCCAATCAACTCTACTTTGATCGGGGAATTCCCAATGGGGAGAATCGACTCGAGATCAATGACTCTACGTTTTGTCCATGCCGCCGCTGCGCCGCAACTCCTGACTCTCGCGACTACGCGGGTTCTTGCATTCATTGCTGCATCGACGAGACGGGACAGTAGTATCGTTCAGGCTTTATCGTACTTCCAAGGATGCTTGTGGGAGAGAAAAGAGAGATAATTATCAAAAACCAAGGCAACATTTTCTTACAAAATATCGGCATCCACATTTTTCATGAAAAATAACACGGCATCGCCACCGGCACCCCCGGAATTTATCGGGCGCCGGCTAAAATGTCCACTTTGGGATGTCGGACATGTCTGATACAGTTTGGCATGCTGTCCACGGCGGCACCTCAAACGAAATAATGCTCAACACATAATTTGCGCAGCCGTGGCGCATGGATAATTTGCCGCAGCACATGTTATGTGGCAGATGGCTATGCTCTGAGCTATATTACGCTTCACGATTACATTTTTCTGATTACTTTTAAATGCCTCTATTAGACATGTGACTCCGTGTTTAAAACTAATTTGTATGTTGTTGTGGTGCTAGCGGGTCTGGCACAGGGATGGTTTTATCAACATGTTGGCCTGGCCTGGTCTGACCGGACCTTCGTACATGCAACTAACAGCAAAATTATGCATCCGACGACTATTTGGACTTCATGCCAGGCTAGCCGATTTCCAGCACAGTTTCCTGGTTCCCATCACTCTGTTGTAGTTGAAGTAGTAGTTGTTGTTGTTTTTGTATTCTCCATTGACACATATTCATGCTGGTTGTTAACCGTTGACACGTTTCAAAGGGTTCACTATCGAGTTTCTTTCGCATGGCTATCCAAGTATTGTTACATGATGTTTTCTGTGGGCATCTGAGCAAGAAAATGGAACCAAAGAGCAATTGCTAAGAGCATCTCTAGCAGTACCCGTATCCTGCGGAACTGTAAACGCGAGATACAATTCGTGTTTTGCGTGTTTTACAGGTTCGGATAGCATCACGCAGAACAGAAACATCAAATAGAACTGTAAATTTACACGCGGGAACGAACAGACAATGATCATAGCAAGTTCTTCAGAAAAAGTACATGATCGGAGCATTTTACATAGCGGAATCCTAATTTCTCGTCGCCACCCTAACCGCTAAAATTTGGCTCACCGGAGCCATCGGGTGCAGTGGCGGCGCTCACTCCTCGTCGGAGACAAGGTTGACGTAGAGCTTGGCCTCCTCCTCGACTAAGTGGCGCCACTCCTCCGCCTTCTCCTTCCCCGCGCGCTCGGCAGCGACCCCCTGCTCGAGGAGGATGGCGCTGAGCTCCTCGTCCCGGCGGCGGCTTCTGGAGCTCTGCCTCCTCCCGCGCGGTGCGTTGGCAGAGCACCACGGTGACGGCGTCGAGGGAGCCCTCGAGGACGAAGTCCTCCGGCTCGACGGCGGAGGCGAAGGCGGCCTGATCGTATCCGTCGATTGGGGGCTCCTCCTCTCGCGCCTCCCTCTTCGGCGTGCACATCGGCGCGTCGGAGGAGCTCGCCGCTCGGTTCCGGTCAAACTCCTCTACGACGCGGTAGAGGAGGGCACGCGGGCGGCTCCACTCCGGCGTTGGTGTAGCGGCGCATAGCTCGCTTCCGGGCCGCGTCGGAGACGACAAGCTTCTCCCGCTCGTCGTCGGAGTTGCCGCCGTCGCCGCCTGAGGGCGGGGAGCGGCCCCCGCGCCCGAGCGAGCTACTGTGAGGCCACATGGCGTACGGTGGTGCCAGATCTGTCCGCGGCGGGGTCTAATTTTGGCGGAGTGGGTGGTGGATTTCTCATCGGCGGCGGCAGAGTGTGACGGGTTACGAACTGAATCGACAGCTCCGTGCGGTAGAAATAGAGGTTGCGGGGATGGATTCTCGGGCCATTGTAAAAAGTTTACAGACTGGACCGGCTATACGGGCTCTGTTCTGCTATGGAAAGCGAAACTTCCTCTAAAAATAAAAATCTGGCTTTGGCTTATCTGGCATAATGCCATTGCTACGAAAGATAATATGAAAAAAAGAAAGTGGGTGGGGAATTATACTTGTAGGTTCTGTCCGGAGGATGAAACCATTTCTCACCTTTTCTTTTCGTGTCCCGCTGCTATCTTTGTTTGGAGTTCTGTGAGTTATGCTCTAGGTGACCTAACTAGGCCTACTTGCTTCACTCAGTATTTTTGGTGGATTGCTAGGCTGTTGCCTTTTCGTACTAACTTGCATGTTGTTTGCATTGCCTAAAATCCGTAATCGTGCATGTTTTGAGGGAAAACTCATTTCCTCGCCTGTGGAGCTGGTATGTTATATATTATGTGCGTTTTGATGCGTCACTGGGCAGGTTTAAGAAGATGCTCGAAGAGGGCACTGATCGCCTGCAGCAGGTGGCGCTTGCATCCTATGCTGCGATCAGGGCCGGTCCTGGCGCGGGGGGGGGGGGGGAGGGGCGGCCGCCCCGGGTCTAGAATTTTTGGGGGCCCCTCCCAGGTCTGTGTAACTAGGCTTAGTTTTGTGTATGCGAAAAAAAAATTAATTAGCGTTAGAAGGCCATTGCTCATTTGCTTAGAGGCTTGGATGCTTGGTAATCAGGGCCTGGTGGTAATTGGGCCCTTGCTCGTACGTAGCTGCACAGGCCGCTGGCCGCACGGGAATAAGAATACTCTCCATATAACGATTCCATCGCAGTAAAAAACCTATACGATCGCATCGGCTGTTGCCTGCTCGCGTCTGATAAGAAAACCAAACCGTCAGTGTCGCCGCCAGCAGCTTCCGCCGCAGCTTGTTGTCTTCCCGATCGCCCAAGGCGACGCGCCGCCGGCAGATACATTAATCGTGTTGTTCCGCAATTCTCTATCACGGCCCATGTTCCTTCTCTATTATAGTTTTATTTATGCCCTAATTTGTATTGCTAATTAGTTGTTGTTTTGTTTGTAGCGCAGCTATGAAGAAGCCTATGTCTGAGAGTGCGAAAAGAAAAAGGAGGGAACAAGAAAAGAAATTGATAGACTCACAAAGAGGATCTTTTCACAAATTTTTGAAGAGGAACACAAGCGCTTCAACAAATCCAGACGAACTGGCGTTGGTTCCTGTGGGTGAACCAAGTAATATTAATCTGGAAGACAATGAAGACACCAACGTGGATGATAACAATGTGAGTGATCATGAGCACGCATTTAATTCATCTCATACAGAATTTCTAGTTTTGATGAGGAACCAGTTCGTGTGGATATTTATGATCCGGCAAATTGGGGTAATCTTGATAACAAAGCAAGGGACACATTAGTGGAGAAGGGGCCTGTTAGAGAGAAAAATATTGATTTTCTTTTAACTGAAAAGAGAAGACATTTTTCGTATGACCATTACTCTGTAGAAATGCGCAATGGAGAGGTACATGATCGAAAATGGTTAGTTTATTCAAAAAGGTTGACAGAGTGTTTTGTTTTTCCTGTAATACTTCTCCATCATAATGAAATAGCGCCTTCGTGCGTCCGTGGTTTTTTTTCCCGTAAGGGTTTTCCACGTAAAAATCGGTGTCTCATTTCTCTCATTTGATTTATATTTCGCCAACATATATATATGTCTACTTATACTTTGGGGGGCCCAAATTCTAGTCTCGCCCCGGGCCTCCGAAATCTCAGGACCGGCCCTGGCTGCGATGTCCAGGGAGAGTGGTTCAGGTCCAAGGATCGAAGACGCAAACACTGATGAAGAGGAGGAGGTTCCTGATGAGTAGCCAAGAAAGGTCTCTGAAACTTGCAAAAATGAGATGGTGCTGTTTGCTGAGAAGTTTGAAAAATGGAGAAGCTGGAGCTGTTTGGCTTATCTAGTTGCTACACGCGTGTGTGCGTGATAAAGTTTGCCTCATAAACTTGTATATAAGGGTTGGCTGCTTGGAGGTTTAGGATTTGGTGGCCCTGCTGTGGCTGGTTCCAGTTTAAGTTTCGTAGTTAGTCTGGCATAAGACTTTTTTTTTTTTTTTGCATAAGACTTGTGTAGCTAGCAGTTCTCTGGTTTGGTTTCGCGTGCTGGTTCAGTCCTTTTGCTTCTCTTTTTCGCTTTGGGCTTGTAATAAGAATCCTGTTCTGTTGTCTACCTGATAATGGAACCCGGCTCGATCCCCATGTGGGAGGCGTATGGAAAAAAACGCCTTTGTTCTTATGTTATTCCAATTTAATCCCTCATTAATTTCATCAAGAGTTGAGCCTAATCTGACATGTACATTAATGTTGTGGAACTAAATGAAAGCTGTAAAACAAAACCAATTCTCCCGCTACTTGACAACGTAAGTCCTTTTAGACTCGTCAACTCAAACCGAAACTTAATCTCTTATCTCCAATGCTTTCTACCTTAAGTTGTTCCTATTTAACCCATCATTAGTTTCATATCCAATTAAGCCTATATCTCTAACATTCATTGTATATGTGAAGATAAAGGTGAAAGCTGTAGAAATAAACAAAGATTCACCTTAATTTATACATGTGAACGCTACATAACAAATATGGATGTGTAAACGCAGTAACTACACGTTGATTTCCTCAATGGACATGCAATTAATTTCAAACGAAGTGTATCCCGAGGACGAAGACAAATATAGCGAAAAAATGGACTAAATATTTAAGTTATACTTTTCAAATGTCCTAAAAATATCATATGAAAAATCAAACAAGTTTCATTTCACCTACATGTGGTTTATAGTTTTAAGTGTCTATCTCATGCATTAAAAATAGGGGGAAATTCAAACAAATACTGCCAAATTAAGATTAATATTAGATATATGAGCACCACATAAAAATATAATTGCATAACTGGTGGACCAATCAGCTGATATGAGCACTGCATAACAAGTAACACACGTTGGGTGACTATTTCTTCAACTATATAACTGTTCAAGTAATAGTTTCGTCAAGTATTAAGAAGAGCATACCAAATTTTCTAGAAGTTCCATGTTGGGCAGCATTTTCTTCACAGTTTTAAATATCTACAAAATGCGTGAGTCCAGGTACCTAATTCCTTTTACTGTATGCATGTTTTAAGTAATGCATTTAAAATATCTTAAGAAGATTATACAGAATTATTTTTGAGTTTTCATTTTTTGCTACTCCCTCCGTTCCATTTTATATGTGAGTCAATTAAAATGGAACGGAGGGAGAGTACATGTTATTTATATTGTAAATGTCTATCCCAAGCAAGAAGAATTGGGGGACTAAATTCAAACGTTACCATAGAAAGAATTAATATTATACATGTGAGCAAAACATGAAAACTCTAGCATCGCAAACAAGCATGTTTCTAGTTCTGTGGCTATTACATGTTGAGTAATACATTTCGAAATCCTATGAAGATGAGACTGTATTTAATTGCATTGAATTTGTGAGTTCAGGTCCTTTCAAATTTAAAATTTTATCTAAAGTAATGAAACTTGGAAAATAGCTTAAATTTCTCATAATTACAATAATCATGTAGAGTCGCAAACAAGGAATCTAGCCGCGCATCACCTTGCTAGTTTTCAGAGAAGATAAGACCTGACTGCAGGCACCCAATTCTCAAAAGCTAAAGCAGTACTAGAGGAACGTAATGCTACCTGAACGAACTGAATGACAAATTCAGAAAAGTTTGTTTACAAATCAGTGGTTTATACATGCATAAGGACCTGCAAAATGATTTCCGCCGAGCTCCAAAGCCACAGCAAACTAAATAAGATACGACTCACATAGCATGACAACACAGAGCAAACCATCTTTTTGTTTTAACTTTTTAGAACATGGCAAACATGATGGGAAGGTAGACTAATTAATGATCCATCAGGTGAGTATATAATACTAGCAGATACGATGTGTACTAACTATATGCTAATGCTACAAAAAAAAGAGAAAATTCCTTATATGACACTCCCTTAAAATCACGTTCCTTATTTGACACCGGTGAAATTTTTCTTCCCTATTTGGCCTCTTTTCAAAATTTCTTTCCCTATATGACACTCTAGTGCATTTTCTCACCAAAGGTGCATAAAAAGTCATTTTTACCCCTGGTGCATAATGTGACCAAAATTATGTACAGGAGTAAATGACCAATTGAGATCCTATAATTTTTCTCAAGTAATTAGTGCGCGCTGAAATAATTCTGTATAAATAATTAGTTCACATAACACATGTTTTCCGTGAGAGAAATATCATGCAAATGCATGTAATGCATTATTCTGATGGTATTTTAATATTCCTTGCTGCGGTCCAGCGCGTATCATATGGAGTAGTAGTACTTTTGGCCGATAAATTATTGCACCGAAGGAGAATATCTGCCGATAATTTACACACGCAATTTTTCGTTCGAGAAAGCTTGAGCATATACGGATGTGGCTGCAGCCGGACGGCAACTTGCGATTGAAGTGTACTGTGTGGCCACTTGACAAATGTGCATATCGACCTACATGTGCCCGGTAGTGCACGCCTGCACGGAGACACAAAAGAGGTAGAGTAAACGATTGTACCTTTCACGTTGCGCACATCCACCTACATGCCTAATCACGGTGCACACTAATTACTTGAGAAAATTATGGGGGTCTCAATTGGTCATTTAACCAAGACCAAGTATGTAACATTATTGTAGCTATTGTCTTGTATAGAATTTTGGTCACATTATGTAACAGGGGTAAAAGGGTCTTTTCATGCCTCTTTGGTGAACAAAATACACTAGAGTGTCATATAGGGAAAGAAATTTTGAAGAGAGGCCTAATAGGGAAGAAAATTTTCACCGATGTCAAATAAGGAACATAATTTTAAGAGAGTGTCATATAAGGAATTTTCTCCAAAAAAAACTAGCAACTAGGTATTTCTCAACTAATATTATTATGAACCTAATACGGGTGATGCCCTCTAAAAAAAGAAAACTTGTTCACCATCACAGTTTCAGAAACTTAAGATCCTTGAAACAAGCTGAAAGCTAAGTTTTTTTAAAAAAAATAGGGAATTTCAAGGAAAGAGGTCCGCTATCTAGCCAATCATCCATCCAAAACTAATGTGCTCCACATTTCCTTCTTGCAAGCTGCAAGATTTTTTAAAATCTCAACTCCAAAGTAATCTATTATCCATTTATCCTCAAAGCATTCAAACAAAATATAGCATGGTTTAAGCATGCTACCAGTTCAGAAGGTTTAGTACAAAATTTAGTCTCGGATGACAGCTTATTGGCAACGACAGAGATAACAATAGAGCATAATATATATGCCAACTGCTCAATTGGTATATCTTGCCAATTGCAAACTGTGGTTCTATATCATTTCAGAAATCAGAACGCACTGAATATCCACAAAGGTCAGACATCTAGAAGTTGATGGGCTTGAGGATAGTACCTGGAGTGCAGAAGCTCGTGTAAGGGTAGGCGTTGAAAGTGCCATTCTCACACACCAGCTTTTGTGGTGACGAAAAGGATATCGGAAGTGCAGCCCTTGGCAAAGCCGGACAAGAGACAAATGATCTCGGGTCGCCGATGGGGAGCATCTCGAGCTTGATGACCCCGCGTCTTTTCCACCCCGCAACTGCGCCAGGACCCGTCTTCAGCGACCACAGGTAGAGGGTGGACCCGTCAAGGCAAGCGAACCCAAGTCCACCATCCTCCGCCGGCATGAGGAGGACACTGCCATCCTCGTAAGTCGTAAATCTCCGGCGGCTCGATCACCGATAGGCCCCGACCGCCAGCCAAGTCGTAGCGCAGTATCATTTCGCCAGAATCACATGCCAAGTAGAGCGCGTCCCCAACGAGGACGGGGGAGAGCGAGTCAATATAGGAATAGAAGAGCTGCAGATAGGACGGCGTGCTCCAGGCACCGGTCTCCGAAGAGTAGATGTAGGCGCGCGCGCCCCCGTCATCGGCGCCGACGAAGGCCACCATGAAGGGACCCCCATGGCAGTCAAGGTGGTCGCAGCCGGGTGTGGCGCAGAACACCAAGGCGTTGGAGCTCATCGGGATGTAGGGCATGCGGACGTACTGCTTCTCGTTGGTCATGGGGTCCCAGATGAGGAGGGAATCCAGGGACCCGCGGTCGCGCAGGAGGACGCGGCCATGCATGGTGGCAGCCGATGACGATGCACTGGCCGAAGTCGGGAGGCCGGAATGCCGTGGTGGGGACGAAGCGGGCGAGGCCGGACAGGTTATGAAGGAACCCAAGCACGGGAGGTGCTCGATGGAATTCGCAGTAGCGGCGGCGGAAGGCGCTGTTGGAGAGGATGCGGCTCCAGGGCTTGCAGACGAGGGAGGCGCGGAAGAGGCACTCCGGCTCGTCCGGCGGGAGACAGAGGAGGATCTCGGCGATCAGGTCGTCGACCAGCGCCGGCAGCGAGTCGTGCCCAGGGTGCGGCGGCGCAGACGGAGGCGGAGTCATGGTGCTGTGTGGGCTTGGGTTTAACTAGAAGGAAAAGACGCGAACAATGATAATGAACAAAAAGAAATTTAGCGAGACATAAATAAAAATTAGTATCAATGATAGATAAAATAGTATCACTGGCTCACTATTTTACAACACGATTACAGACATCCTCACATAAACAAAGAGGAGTAGAGAAGGGCACAGTTATTTAGTTATAGTAAGATTAGGAGTACACCACTCAACAGAAAGAGCATGACACCCCTCCTAAAAAAAAGTTTACACTCAGTTAGACGATTAGGATACAACAATAATTATGAAAGTTAAATTATGTACATGGTTCTATAATGATTCAAACAAAAAAAATTGATCAAAATTCCAACAATCTGTAGACACTGTACGATAGGATGAAAATTAGAAAATCAGAGAGATAGATTAGCCAAAATTTGATTAGCCATCGAGATCCTACAATGAAGGTCATTTATTTTAATATAATGAAATCAAGTAGACTTTTCTGACATAAATTATCCCAAAATCAATAATAATAGTTGGCGTAATTATTTTACATAGTTAAATAAATTGCATCGAATATGATCAATACTATATAAAAAGAGAGGAACATTCCACCAATAAATATTAAATAATTCACCAAAATATAGAGCAAACTGAGATCTTAAACCGTTTACATGCCATATTAATCTGTGCATTCGATCTAGATTGCATAAAATAAAATATAAACAAAAATAAACTGGCATGAATACCACCAAAATTATATATCTAATTGCAGGAATACCCTTCTCTTAACATATAGTTTGTCATGTTCGCCACACGGTTCAACACCACATGCTATTTTATTATTGTACCCTCGTGGTCATGACTTTTCTACACTCTAATGATTGCAACCGAGGCTAGGCAAAGATAGGTCCTTTTTAGTGTATGCATTCAACTATCTACAAAACACACACATGCATTTTCTTACATAATCTGGCTCGTTCTCTGAATACAAGTGAGATATATATAAGCAAATATATCGTAGAAAAAAGTTCATGGATAAATACCCGTATCATCTTTCATCAGTAATAGATGGCATCCAACAAAGAGGCGCATAACTCATTCTTCCACCCTCATTCACAATCGATTTGTCGTTCACGGTTTCAACCGCAGCTGCCACCATCACCCAGTCGAGCACTAGTAAGGGTGTGTTTGGTTAGGTGGCTATCTTTGTGTGGTTAGTGGTAGCCAGTTTTCTGCTGGTTATCCTGTGTTTGGTTCATCGTGTGGGGCGGTTGAGGGTAACCACCTTTTAGGCATATTCTCTACAAAAACGTGGTTGAGCTCAACCACCACAAAAGTGGTGGTTGGAGCCAACCACCCGGGGGCGAGCACTGCGGTCACTTGCGAAACGTTTTGCCGTGTGCTCACCATACCCATGAAATAGAAATTGTATCCCTTTTAAATATTTGAATAAATTTTCCCTTTTAAAATATATGAAGAAATTTCACCCCTTTTGAACAAACTTTTCTCTTCTTATGTATTAAGAATATTTGAACAAACTTTTCCCTTTTAAATATTTGAACAAAAATTGCACCTTTAAATATTTGAACCAAACTTTTTCCTTTTACATATTTGAACAAAATTTTCCCTTTTAAATATTGAACAAACATTATTGTGTGCTGATATTTTACCTCACTACATTAACAATTTTTCCTTACCAAATTATAATATAAATATTTGAACAAAAATTTCCCTATTCAAATACTTTAATCACCATCTTAACAATAAGTGACCATATCACCCTACAAAACAAACATAAACATGGCACCCCTAACCACTTTTTATCCTTTCAACCAAACAAAAAATTGGCTCAACCAACCCACACAACCAAACATGAAAAATGGCTATCACCAACCACCTGGTTGTTTGTACCCTCAACCAGTTTTTCATAGCCACTCAACCTAAGGCACCCTAACAACAACGGTGACAGCGGCGGCCGATGCGAGAGGCGACATGGGTGTTCAGGTGCAAGGGTTGTAGGATGCCTTTCAGCTCACTGGTGTTGGGTGGCCACCAGAGTGGAGCGCACTTGGCGTCCAAGTTACAATGGACTTGAGTCGCGACATCAGGGATGGAAGTGCCCTGTAGTCCCAGGTATTTGACGGAGCCAGAGATGTGTGCGGAGAGATGGGCAAACTTTGCGTAGGGACAGCTGTTTCGGTAGAATATGGCTCGAGGGAGGCATAGGGAGAGAAATGGTGTCGCGTGACACAGGCCGCGCGACGCTATGGTGGACAGTGGCGCCAGAGACAAGAGAGAGAGTTGTCGGGTTGTGCCAGTAGCTCCGGACTCACCGCATCTCCTTGTAAAAAAAATCGAATGACATGTTTAGGTTTCAATTTTTTGAAATAAAATATACATGTACGTATTGTACGCACTCTAGAAGATTTTTTTGTATTTTGGTGTACCCAAAAAGAGTAATTTTGAGGGGAAATGGAGCTATTCTTCCTTTTTTTTAGGGCCACAATTTCGTTTTTTTATAGATGGGAATCCCTTTTTATTTCACCAAAAATTTAGTAGATAAGTACAAACATATGTATATATCCAATAGAATTTTTTTCAAGCTGAATTTAAAATTATGAACTATAAATAAATAATGTGAGCTAAGTGGGGTCTACCATGATGTTGACATGTGGGAGAAGGAGAGGGCTCCAATTCTAGGGAGCTTAGTATTTAGAAAGATTTGGGAGCGCAAGAGCGGAGTGGGGAAGAGCAGTTTTTTTTTTGAACGGTAACATAACTTCAATTAAACAACAGAGTCACTTGTTACAATAGCAGAGATACACGGAGGGGCAAGGCCCTCCCAGTAAGAGTCAGGGGACTCACTACTCACGCCAAACTTGGCCAACTCGTGTGTCGCGGAGTTACAGGCACGTCTAGCAAAGGAGAAATGAAAAGAATCAAAGTTCAACAGGCATAAACTTCTGGCTTCTTTCATCAAAACCCCAATGGTTGAGCGGTCGAAATCCTTACTCTTCAGAACTTGGACTAAGGTTGAAGCGTCAGATTCGAATATAATTCTGTTTGCGCCAATTCTGATAGCTCCATCAATGGCGGCAAAACAAGCCACCGCCTCAGAGTGCAGAGGATCCCTCAGGTGCACCGACTTTCCCATCCCAGCAGCAACGAAAACGCCCGCCTGGTCACGAATATGTTGGAAATATGCCCTAGAGGCAATCATATTGATGATGATATTTCCACATGTTTATGAATCTCTGACAAAAGAATAATTGTCATTCTGTCCCTTGAATAAACTATCATGATATTGGTTAATGAATACGTGATTCATTTGTGAAACCCATTATCTCTATGATGTTATTCTAAATAGGTTCCTGGTCAACAATCATATGAGGGAGGCATATGATTCAGTGACTAGCACATGTATTGATGGATGATCATGTTTCACGGATCATTGACATGGAGATGTCGATCAATAATGTGGACTCATGTTGAGAACATGGAGTTGGACTGACCCACCATGAGACACTGTGAGAATATCCATTCTTTCATGTCATCAGCTGATCTCATACAATGTGTATGCTGATTCCTTAGACCTGAGATCTTCGCGTGAGCTTGGGATGTGTAAGGGCTTTACTTTGGGGCTATCCAATGCTACACCATGAAAGGGTAGCCATAAAGGTAGCTTCGGTTTTGTCACGAAACATGCTGCAAGTCATGGTTGATCAAGATGGGATTTGCCCTCCGTGCTACGGAGAGATATGTCTTGGCCACTCGAATGACCGGATCCAGAAAATGTATGGCCATACTCTCGGTTAAGAGTTAACCGTGCTTCAGGGATTCCGTGTCATGGATATCGAGAAAGATGATCGAGCTATTACAAGGATGACAAGTTCTCACCTTGAGCTTAATCAATATCGTGAGGCAAAAGGAACAAGTGTACAATATTGTGGAAGGTTCGTCCGATATGATCTTTACGTGTATTTGGGAGTCGGCATGTCTTGCTAGAGGCCGCTACCGATTATTGGTCGAGTAGTGTACTCGCGCCATGTCCATTTATACGTGAACCTATAGGGTCACACACTTAAGGGGTATGGAATAGAGACTCGATATGATCCATCTCTTATTGGGTTTATAGTGCTAATGGGCCTCTATTGTAGCAGCCCATTAGGAGGACTATATATAAGAGAGGAGTGGGCAGCACAAGGATAGATCAGTGCTAACCCTAGCCGCCGCACTCTCTCCACCAGATCGCGCCATCGGAGCTAGCACGCCGACCGCGGTGTTCCATCCCTGTATGTGTGGATACCGATAGTGGCGTCACACTTGGGGCGCTTGGACGATCCGTTCATGGGATCCGCGAGGTGCTATTCGTGGGATCGCGAGGAGAAGGAGTAGTACGACTACACGGTATCGGCGCGCTACATCGACAGTCTTCCGCTGCACTGCGCGTCGAGAGGTAATTCGTGCTCCGTGATCGATTACTTGCAGGGGTTCCTTGGGATAATCGCGGTAGAAATTTTGATTTGTGCTAGCGTAGCCTACCCCGATTCCCTACAGTGGTATCAGAGCCTTCCTGTTTTAGTCTTCGATTCGGAGCAGCGGTGCAAAGAGTTGTGCCAGGTCGGATTTGATCCGTCGGTGCCAGATGCGATCTGCCAGATTGTTTCACGCGAAAGTTGTTCGAGGAATTGAGGCTCTAGCGATCTGATGGTCGTACCTGCTCGTGCGTCAATGGTGTGCCGCAATTCTTGTGTGGACTTTTTATTTGCCGATGCGATCTGCTAATTTCAGAGTCCCGCAAGCATAGCTTTTGTGATTGGGGTTGTATTGTACAATGCCTGATCGGCTGGCCAGATGCGATCTGTCCGTATCAATACAGCAAATACTGCTGTATTGATCGGCCGGCCGGATGACAACATGCAGTTCTACTTTGTTTGGTTTCATATGATGCGACTGAAACAAAATTAGTACCGATGGTTCTAGGAGATGGTTTGATTAATTGTAAGGCCTAGCAATTGCAGATATGATTGGTGTTTAGGCAACTAGATTATTCCATGCCCTAATATCAATTGCTAGTAGATTTGATCACTGTGGCATACTTCGATTGGACTACTCGAGTGCTGGTTCTTTTGTTCGTACGATTGTATATACTTTTGGGGCCGCACAAGCAATGCGATTGCAAGTACTGTATTAGCTGTGTGATCGGTAAATTTGATCTACTGTCGAGAGCTAGTCTCGTGTATTCTACAGCAAGCGCGGCCGCCGGCAGTATGGCGGATGTCATATGCTAGTATACTATGAGGCAAGAACGGATGATGTATTAGATACGATCTGTGACTGATCTCAGGACCAATTCATGTGATGGGTTGGTATTAGCTGCTATCGATGTTCAACTGATTATTCTTGGGAAGAATTTTTGGTTGATGCGGTTCATGTATCTTCCGGCCAGATCACAGTACGTATATGATACCTACTGAGCGATCAATTGTATCGATTCCAGTGCGTCTTGGGATGGTGCGTCTGAAATTTTGCATGTGATGCAAATGGATTCAGGCGCAGATCCAGTTGCATATGATGCTGAGTTTGTCTGTTCCATGGATCGATGTCTTTGTTCACTAGCTGTCTATTCCAAGCAGTACCTTGTTTCTGAAAAATTGCTTTTCATATGGCAAGTTGGCTTCTTTTCATGAGATTGGTTATTGCTAGTGCGTTTCATTGTAAAGAATCTGGCTGATGGCTTAATAGTTTTCAACTACGTGCCTCTAGATGAACAGATTTTGATTTGATCGGTCTGGTACAGAGGTGATTAAGCTCACGTGCACAATGGTCTGAATATTTATATCAGTCCTGTTGCACATCCAGAACTGGAATCGGTCAAGGGTACTTTTACCAATAAATTTGATCTATTGTTTGTACATATACGGCCGCATGGTGATGTGGTCGTAGACTAATTCCAGCGCATGGCAAGCATGAACTTTCTGCAGTATCTTGATACAAAGAGATGCCGGTTCGTGTAAACACTAGCAGATGTGATCTGCGTTTGTTTTGAACATAGTCTAGTCGTGGGACGACGGGTGTCTAGAGACTTGCAGTTATGCTGACATTTATTTCTTTGTCGATTAGATCGGCCAAGTGTGTCTGTAGTTGTATATACTTGTCGATTTGATCGGCTGGTTATACCAGCTCATAAGTATTTGCGTCAGCATGGTTGGAAAGGTGTTTCCGAAGTCCGAGTAAATGTTACTCGTGTATATACTGGTTATAAGATGTTATGATGCAGTAAGTAAATATATAGCTGCTCATTGACTAACTAGATTAGTCGATATTTCCTTTTGCATACTAGCCGCTGAATTTGTTCTCGCGTGCCTGTGTGATTGGATATGGTTGTCGGAAATTATTTTCGAGTATAATTCCTGTAGCAGTATATGTTACCAATTCACCTTATAGAATTTGATTCTATACAAAATTGTCTTGTGATAATTGAGGCGAATATGGTTATGTCCCTTTGTGCACATATAATGTGCATTGAGCGCATGCCACTATAAAGCGTTATAATATGGTATTTGCGCTCGGATACATATGATGTGTCGTGAAGATGGCAAGCGGAGAAAAATATGGCGACAGAGACGTCATCGCAAAAGGTGCACAAATTTACAGTTAATATGATTATTCGCAATTTGTTATTGTTCCTTTGCAAGTTCTACTTCTATTATTGTTTTGTTGCTTGCCATGCTTGTTACAGAGTAGATTCCCTCACAAATATTAAGTTAAACATGTGCCCTCCCAACCAAACCTTGCACCATCCCATGTCTTCTACATTTGATGGTGGGCCTATGATAGTAGGGTGCCATCATTTTTCGTTGACTAGATGGGTTTGTATCGGATACTTACGCGCATAAGGGTTGGTTAACTTATCAAGGTAATCTTAACGGTTAAGCGCCTTGGGGCATAAAGGTTGGGCTTTAGACATAGAGATGTCACCCAACAACAAGAGTCATATGATGATATGATTAGCAAGTGTTGCTTACCGATCTACCTTGTCTTCTAGCGGTGAAGCGTCCGGCTCACTAGTAGACTTGTTCGATGTGGATCTTGAATCACTAAAGGTCGTATGAGGGATACGGAATTTAGTGGGAGTATCTTTTATCAAATAGTTTAATGCAAGATACTTCTTCATAAACATACATCTCAGCTTTGCATGAATATTACTGTTGTAGATTCATTTTGATATGGCTACATTCAGTTTTATAGTTTTATGTGTGTTCGATTATAGTTAGAACTATTTTTGGCTGATGCTATATTTGGAGAATTGTTCCCAAGTAGAATGTTATTTGGAATATATTTAAAGTGTACTTGTTCATTTAGCTGTGTCTTATTGCTACTCAAGAAATGCTTATGAAGCATCACATTTCCTTATTACTTGCATTCTCTTAATTGCCGCAAACTACTCTGAGCTTTTGAAGCAAGATGAGAATTTGCTCGTCTACAATATGATTGTTAGACTAAAAGGCATGTTTGAGAAATAAACAAAAAGTCGAGATGTTTGACATCTTCGGGATGTTGTTGATGCAAGATAGCGGAAGGAAATTCGGTCGATCTCCATGTAATTAAATTATTTAGTTACATTGAGAATACGGAAAATGTTTCCGCGTGTCAAGTGTTGACTAATGTTTGATTCCCTCATTCATTTGATTGTCAAATGATTGTCGTGAATATATAGTGGACCAAAGTGCATTAGATGCATGTGATAGATGAGTTAAGCATTAAGAATAGGCATTGATCATGTGATGATTATGCCGAGACAAGTGTTTGAAAATGATAGGTTAGGACTAAAGCATGTCTTAGGATATGATCCTGAGCATGAGCTTATGCCCAATGATCCGATCTCTGTTCTAACTCATGACGATGAGTGGCACTTAGTCGTTGCAGTTATTGAAGGAAAGAGGTGCATGAATTCTGAGGACTAGAAAGTGGGCAAGGGAAGTGTGACTTCATTGTCCATAATGTTTGTTGTGAATATTCTCATTGTTGATCGTCAAACAAGCTCTTTAGTATTTGATACTTAATCGATTGCTTCGGGCAATGCGATATTGAGCTGGTTTTGACGAAAGGTTAAGCAGTGATCGAAGATGGTCTTCGTAATAGCAATGCGGCAATAGTTGCTACATTGGCTGTTTATATGCTGCAATTGTTGCTATTGTCAAACCTGTGAATGGAACTAGATAAATGTTATTATGTTTCTACCCTCATCACATGAATAACTTATGTCGTTTGACAGAAGGTTATAAATTCTAAATAGAGAACAAAAGTTGTTCGATATTATGAATGATGTGTTGAGTGGGAGTACTCCATTGGCGAATGGACTACTCATCTTAGTTTTGACAAAGTCGCATAGTTTCACAACATTAGTTAAAAGTATTGCAAGATAATTTATATTCTATGATTTGATCATAGACATATATATTTGAGCTTATACACGGTTACCATGTGTAGCAATGTGGAATTGTTCTACTATTGTTAACCACCGAAGCATCCAAATGTTGGACCTTTCGGGTGGTATATATGATCAAACCTTGTAGGACATGGTTAGATCAATGGTAAACTTTTCTTGTCCGAAGTTTTCTTTTCTTTGCACGAAGAATGAGTTGTTCTAATGTAGAATTGGGTTCTGCTATTTGAGACCATATGAAAGACACCGTATATGATATGATCAGGAGGCGTCCTGAGTTGTCGTTTCATGAGGTCATCATAGCGTTATGAAGAGGGCAAAATGTTTGTCGTTCTGAAATATCTTTCTAGAGAAATTGTTTCTCTAATAGAATTAGTGGGAGCACGACGCGACTCAAATTTGTTTGAGACGCCTACCCAGAGAGCGCAGGTCATGTACTCGTCAGTAATACGACTTGTACATGAAGAAGCGTGATGGACCCTAACTCAAGAAAATGGTTTTGAACCATTACACTCGTAATAGATTTATGCATGTCATTAAGGTTATGAACCTGGCTGACACAAGTAGTCGTGAAGAGTTTTCTTCAAGTTCAAATTGTTGAACATAATGAAATCTTCTAGTCTATTGTGATGCTAAAATCTTTTGTGAGTGAACGTTATTGTTTGACATAGTCAAAATGTTTGATTTTGCCAATACAATAAGAAGTCTTGTTTTGCAACAAGATTAGTGGGAGTACACTCGTATTGATCATGCATGTGGAGACATGAAGATCAGGATAATATTCTAATAATTGAATCCTTATAATCTTCATAAGAAAAGAGTTTCTTGGTGAAGTAATGATTGTTGAAGTGTTCATCAATTAGTATGTCAGCATGATTTTCATGATGAATACCAAAGGATGTATAATTTGTTCTGAGTGTCATGAACAAATATCAGTCAAATCTGAGTGAAAGTCACTCGACTATGGTTAAATCCTGGGTGCTTCAGAAGCACAAAAGGATTGTTTCAATGGTTAGTGGAGCTGTTCGTAAAGAGTTACGTTACTGCTCATTACCAAGTTCATAATCGTTCATATTATGTTTTGAAAAGACGGTAAGCTGGAATTGTTCCATGCGAGAGGCCGAATTTCATTATATGCAATTTATGCACGGGCAACAAATGTTATTGCGCCGAGCAAAGCGTAAACCACAATCTAAGTGTTAGATGCACAGATGAGTAAGTGTTACTCGATTCTTGTATAGTGATACATGATTGACTCTAGTGCAAGTGGGAGACTGTTGGAAATATGCCCTAGAGGCAATCATATTGATGATGATATTTCCACATGTTTATGAATCTCTGACAAAAGAATAATTGTCATTCGTCCCTTGAATAAACTATCATGATATTGGTTAATGAATACGTGATTCATTTGTGAAACCCATTATCTCTATGATGTTATTCTAAATAGGTTCCTGGTCAACAATCATATGAGGGAGGCATATGATTAGTGACTAGCACATGTATTGATGGATGATCATGTTTCACGGATCATTGACATGGAGATGTCGATCAATAATGTGGACTCATGTTGAGAACATGGAGTTGGACTGACCCACCATGAGACACTGTGAGAATATCCATTCTTTCATGTCATCAGCTGATCTCATACAATGTGTATGCTGATTCCTTAGACCTGAGATCTTCGCGTGAGCTTGGGATGTGTAAGGGCTTTACTTTGGGGCTATCCAACGCTACACCGTGAAAGGGTAGCTATAAAGGTAGCTTCGGTTTTGTCACGAAACATGCTGCAAGTCATGGTTGATCAAGATGGGATTTGCCCTCCGTCCAACGGAGAGATATATCTTGGCCACTCGAATGACCGGATCCAGAAAATGTATGGCCGTACTCTCGGTTAAGTGTTAACCGTGTTTCAGGGATTCCGTGTCATGGATATCGAGAAAGATGATCGAGCTATTACAAGGATGACAAGTTCTCACCTTGAGCTTAATCAATATCGTGAGGCAAAAGGAACAAGTGTACAATATTGTGGAAGGTTCGTCCGATATGATCTTTACGTGTATTTGGGAGTCGGCACGTCTTGCTAGAGGCCGCTACCGATTATTGGTCGAGTAGTGTACTCGCGCCATGTCCATTATACGTGAACCTATAGGGTCACACACTTAAGGGGTATGGAACAGAGACTGGATATGATCCATCTCTTATTGGGTTTATAGTGCTAATGGGCCTCTAATGTAGAAGCCCATTAGGAGGACTATATATAAGAGAGGAGTGGGCAGCAAAGGAGACCAGTGAAACCCTAGCCGCCGCACTCTCTCCACCAGATCGCGCCATCGGAGCTAGCACCCGACCGCGGTGTTCCATCCCTGTATGTGTGGATACCGATAGAGGCGTCACACTTGGGGCGCTTGGACGATCCGTTCATGGGATCCGCGAGGTGCTGTTCGTGGGATCGCAAGGAGAAGGAGTAGTACGACTACACGGCATCGGCGCGCTACATCGACAGTCTTCCGCTGCACTGCGCGTCGAGAGGTAATTCGTGCTCCGTGATCGATTACTTGCAGGGGTTCCTTGGGATAATCGCGGTAGAAATTTTGATTTGTGCTAGCGTAGCCTACCCCGATTCCCTACAGAATAATGTAGCCCCAACCTCCGGAGCCAGAAGAAAGATCAAAGGCCCCGTCGAAATTTACCTTCACTTGATTGTCGGGTGGTTTAGTCCATCTGTGTTGGCAGGAGGTTTTAGAGGAATAGCAGGAGCCTTGAGGTTTTTGAAGTCCACCATATGCCTCTCAACCCGCTGGCAAACTTGCTGAAAGCTTGTAACGGCCTCCCCAGAATTTGCCTTGTTCCTGAAGCTCCACCATTCCCACATCAGAGTCAAGGCTTTGAGCTGCACACTTGCGTCGCATTTCCACAGCTCCTCGAGCATGCTGTGGGCAGAAGTACAGGAGAGGAGCTTCTCGCGCGTCTCGCCGAGCCCGAGAGAACTCCAGCAAGCCCTGACCAGCTTGCACTTCAAGAAAAGATGACCACCATCCTCGTTGAGCCTGTGACAACCGGACAGGCAGTATCCAAGTCCACTCACAGCCGCTTGATTTTCATTCGATTAGCAAGACTGTTATGAGCAAGGCGCCAAACGAACATCTTTAGCTTGTTTGGTGCCTTAAGGTCCCAGATCTTCTTCCAGTTAAACTTCCCGGACTGGTCACCCGAGCTGGCAGCATCACGCCCAAGTTTCCTGTCCCGAAGCAAGACCCCAAGCTTGAAGGCAGATTTCACAGAGAAGACACCCTTTGGGTCGCAGTGCCAGGCCATGGTGTCCTCCATATCATCACAGATGCTTATAGATAGAATCACCTTCGCATCAACTGGATCGAAATGATCATTCACCAGCTGCTCGTCCCAACCTCCCGTGGCTGGATCAATCAAGTCAGCCACTTTTGAAATCATTGAATGTCCTTGGAGAGTCCTAGGTCTACGGGTGTTGTCAGACGGGATCCAAGGGTCAGCCCAGGCCGAAATGTTAGCCCCATCTCCCACACGCCAGATAAGCCCTTCTTTAAGCAGCTCCACCCCTTTGAGAATGTTGCGCCAGGTATAGGAGATGCCTTGGGAGGCGACAGCATCCAGAATGCGGCTCGCAGCACCCTCCCAACAAGCGAGTCAGGCTCCTGCAACAGTCTCCATCCCTGCCGGGCCAGCATGCCCATGTTGAAGATGTGGAGATCCCTGAAACCGAGCCCCCCCTCGCACTTCGGCTTGGATAAGCACGCCCAGCCCAGCCAGTGGTGTCTGTCTTCATCTTGATTGTTCCACCAGTAGCGACACATCATAGAACTAATGTCATCGCATAAAGTCTTCGTGAGATCAAAACAGGACATGGCAAAAAGAGGGATAGCCTGAGCAACCGCCTTAACAAGAATTTCTTTACCCGCCCTAGAGAGGAATTTTTCCTTCCAGCCTTGAATCTTTCTCCACACCTTCTCTTTCAGATAGCCAAAGGCTTTGGTCTTCGATCTGCCCAAATGGATAGCAAGCCCCAAGTATCTGTCATTGAAGGCATCATCACTAATATGGAGGAGATGCTGGAACCTCCTCTTAGTAGCATGAGAGGTCCCCTTGCTTAGATGTTGTGTTCCTTGGGACTTGGGAGCTGGTCCGGTCGGCCAGTCTGGGTCGCTGGGACAGTTGAAAATGTTAAGGAAGGATTGTTTGCATAGAAAAATAAACGAAGAGAAAAGAAAACAGTATTTTGCGAATATGAAACTGAAACAAATTTTTTTAAATAGATAAAGCATGTTCCGACAAAAACCTAACGATTTTTTTGGAAAAACAAATACGGAAAGTTTCCACATACACGGCCTAACCCACGTGCATTCAAGATGGTGGCCGCCGGTCAAGCTACTCCCCGGCCACCCTCCAGCTCTTCCTCCAGGCACGACCCCTTCCTCCAGCAGCTCGTTCCCCTCGTCCCCTCTCTGTCTAGATCGACCAACTTCTCTACTAGCGCATCAGGTATTCGGTATTCCTTCCTCCACAGCTAGCTAGTGCCTGTGTTGCAAACTTGCAGGACATGTTGTGTGCTCAAGCTTGCTGAAATAGAGAAACTATGATAGCCAAAACTACGGAACGGAACCGTACCCCCCGTGTCACTCCCCAGGCGACACCGGGGACGATACCACCGCACCGCCGCCAGGCCCGCCCTCCCCTGCCTCCCTCGCTGCCGCTGCCGCCGGCGCCTGCCGCAGTGGCGGCGGCCCCCTGCTGCCAAAAAGGCTGTTGAGGGAGGTCCCTGTCTGCCCATCTCGTCGTCGCGCCGATGGCCTGCCTTCTCTGCTGGGAGCGGAGGTCTCGTCGCCGGTGCATGGAGGCCAGGGCGGTGGCCCTGGAACTGGCGGAGCTGGCTGCCGTGGTTGCTGCGCGGGCGGCGCCATGGTCGCATCGTCAGGCCCGTGCTCGGCCGTGCGGGCCAGATCTGGGCCCGGGAGGGCCCGATCTGGGCCTGGCAGTCCCGACTGCCGTTCCGCTCATGTAGAAGGTCGTCGTCGAGGCGTCACTCGCCGAGTTCTGCGGCTCGGTGGCGTTGAAGGAGGCTGCTCTCACGCCAGCGAGCTCCGGGTCGGCTGGCGAGGTGGGCTGGTGCCATGGCCTCCCAGGTGGCCCGGCCGGGGATTCAGACCCTGGCTGGCGGGGTGAGCAATGCGGCAGAGCGTCGGGGACCAGATCCCAATTGGTCTTCGACATGAAGATCTTTGGCTTCTCGTCAGTGCAGAAGGTGGTCGGCGACAGAACCAAGCCACTCGGCTTGCTGCTCCTGGCTCAAGCTCTCTGGCTTGGCGGTCGGGATCGTTTCTCCAGGTGAAAACCTCGCATTTAGGTGCCGACGGCGGCGACGCCCTAGGGTGTCGTTCTCCTTCTTGATTGCGCTGTTTGGGAACAACGATCCTCTACCGACGTGACTGCTATAAGGCTCTCCAGGTGAAAACCTAAGCTCCTCTGGAGCGGGCGGCGGCGGCGCACGCGTCGCTACCTCCTTGGAGGCGCTGCCTTGGAGTGTCCTATCCCTTGTCGAGCATCGGGTTGCAGCGGTTGAGCGGGGTGGCTCTGAAGCCTGGGCGGTGGATGCCGGGACGGCGGCCCCGGACGGTGGACGTGCGCCGAGGCGGCGGCCTCGGGAGGCATTGCGGCCATGGCTCTACGTGGCAGGGCCGTGGTTCTGCATTGCAGGTGTGCCGATTCTGTGCCACAAGGGTGGCTGGCTCGTTGCCCAGTTTTTTCTTTTCTTTTCTTTTTCTGTTCGCCTCCGGACGTAATTTCATCCGGGGCAACATCGGTGTACGGCTGTGTACAAGTTTCCCTTGCTAATACATACGAGAGCCAGCAATTGCTGGACCTTTCGAAAAAAAAGAGAAACTACGCTAGATCTTGCTCGATTTCTTGTGTATGTGGCATCGTGGCTGGCTGGAATTGCTTCCTATTTTTTCGCCTGGACGGTTCCGTACAAAACGCTTAAGCGCTTTCCGTGCCTCACCGCTCGCTTAGCGCTTACCGCTTTTTTGAACCACGCAACAACCAGGTGTGGTGTATACTAGTTAGGTCCATTAATACAAAACCCTAATTAATGCAATTATGTAGATGCAGTCTGACCCTTTATACGGTGATTTATTGCTCATACATTTCTAAGACTATTTTTATTATCTATGTGAAAATATTTGTGAACTTTTAGTAGAAGTGTTAAATTATCAATTGGTCAAGACACCGCACCCTGCTGGCATCACGCTACTACTCCCTCTGTATCATAATATAAAATGTTCTATTTATTTTAACACATACTACATATGGATACATATAGACTTATTTTAATGTGTACATTCACTTATTTTACTCCGTATAAATTAGAATAGTTAAAACATCTTATATTATGTTACGGAGGAGTACTATTTATTTACTGGTAGCGTGGCCTACAGGCTACAGACGCGCTACCAGTAAACATATAATAGAAAGTAGTAATGACTAATGACAACGTGTGACCACGGACACACTACCACTATGGCATTAGGATGACTCCAACGGGGCGACGCATTGAGTCCGCGCGCCTCCGTCCCTGTCTGCTGGAGCAAAAAACACGGCCCAACGGGGCGACGCAAACGGATCACGGTCCTCCTTTTTCGGTCCGCCGCGACGCATTCCTGGCCCAAATTTGGGCCACCGATGCATCGGCGCGGACGCGCGGCGGACTGAAAACGCGTCCGCGCGGCCACGCCTCGTGTCCTCCCCGAGCCCACCTGTCGGCGACAAGGCGCGGTCAGCCTCCCCTGGCCCAGTCCTTTTTAATGCTAGGGGATAGGGACGGCCAGCCCCCACCCACTCCACTGCCCACTCACCCTATCCGGCGACCAAACCCTAGCCTCGCCGCAAACCCTAGCCACCTCGCTCGCCGCGATGCCGCTCCGATGGCCGGGGCTCGGCAAGGCCAAGAACGACGGCGAGGCGGGGTCCTCCTCTGGCCGCCCGCCGGCGCTTCCGCGCTCCCTCCGTGACGCCACCATCTTCTCCGGAGCCGGAGCCGGTCCCCGCCGTCTTCGAGCTCGCGCCGCTGGGTGCCTAGGTGCGCAACCGCGTCTACGTGCGCAAGGAGGATTGCCAGTGGTACTGGGACCACGCAACCCCGCTGCCGTGGCCAGATGTCAAGCTCCCCGAGCATTGGCACCTGAACCCGCAGCGGATCCCGGTGCCTCCGATTCCGACCAACAAGCGGGCACGGGATCTGGAGATTGAGCGCCGCCGCCGCCGCCTCCGGCCGAGCTCCTCAACGATCCCGCCTACACGGCGAGGTCCAGCAACTGGGCGGAGTGGTTCAGCGATGAGCACGACCTGCGGCGGCAGGCCCTCTATACGCGGGCTCCGACGCCGCCATCTGGGCGTTGGTCACCGCCACGCACACAAGGCGGCGGGACGCACCACCAGTGCCGCGCGCACCGCGGATTGGGTCTGCGCGCCGC